>SZWC01003960.1:65351-125071 GCA_023375785.1 Penium margaritaceum | reverse complement strand
GTGCCCCACACCCTGGCTGGACGAAGGTCCGCCTTTTCTTTGAACCATCGTTCCCAAGGCGTCACGGTTTTTGGCAAAGGGCCTTGTGGGACACGGTTCCACACCCATGTGATATACTTGACCGCTTCTTCCCAGAAGCCAAAGGACAGACCAGACTCTGTCAGTAGTGTGCGCAGAGCGTCACCCAATGTGCGGTGCCATCGCTCTGCCACTCCGTTCTGTTGGGGTGTGTAAGGCGCGGTGGTTTGATGTTCAATCCCTTTGGTTTTGAGTGAAGCAGTCAAGACACCCATGAATTCTCCTCCTCTATCCGTTCGCAGTTTCAACAGCTTGCACTTTGCCTGGCGTTCAGCGAGTGGGATCCACTCAATGATCGCCTGTTGAGCATCTGCTTTTGTCTTGAGCAGAAAGGCCCAACGAAAACGACTGTAGTCATCTGTCAGTGTTAGAACGTACTGTGACCCATATTGGACAGATGGGACAGGCATGGGTCCAGTTAGGTCAGCATGTACCAGTTCAAGTGGGGACTTACATTCTTTGTCTGACTTAGGAAAGACTTGTCTATGAGCCTTGCCCTCTTGACAGTCAAGACAGGCATCTGCTCTCAACCCATGCGGACAGTCATCTGGATGAAGGCCCTGTGCGGTGGTGTGCTTAACCATGTCCTCAATCAGGTCAGTGTGAATGTGCGCCAAGCGACGGTGCAACAGTTCAGTGTGCTTTGTATCAGTTGCCGTCACAACAAGTGCTTGTGGGTGGCGTGAGTGCGTGGGTATGAGAGGGAAGAGTGTGAGACGATAAAGCATGTCAGCATGTAGCGGCCTGTCAACCAGCATAGCACCATTCACATCAAAAAGTGTGCATCGTTGCTTTTGCATGATTGTGGACACGCTGGCTTGACGATCAAGCTGACCCCCAGACAACAAATTCACTTTGAGTTTTGGTGCATACAGTACACCAATCAACCAGATCACCCCTCCTGGTGCCTGAAGTGCCACAGTTCGCACACCATCCACAGCTAGGACTTCCCCTGACCCGGTCTTCACCCCTTCCACATCATGCACAGCATACAGCGACGCAAAAAACTGGCGGTGCGGCGACATGTGGTGCGAGGCAGCAGTGTCATACAGCCATTCGTGCATGGGGAGTGTGTGTGAGGTGGTGACGTGAGTATGACCGAGACGCTGACCTGGCGGCTGCTGAGTGGCTGTAGGCTCTGGCGGCTGAAGCTCCATAGGTGCAGTCCAGCCGACTGGTGGTGCTGTCACGGGATGCTGCGCCTCGGCCACTGCTGCGTAGACCCGCTGTGCTCACTCTGGTGCAGGGACTGGGACGGTCGAGCTGGGCGGCGCATAATAGGACCCCTGGTACATGGGTGGAGGCCCCTGCTCCACTGTGAATGGTACTGGGAACTGCTGTGAGGGTAGGCCAAAGGTGGCTGCACCAAAGGGAAATGGTGCACGTGCCCCCCCCGGCGCATGTGTCGACCAGGCAGGCTGGTGGAGCTGCTGTCGAGGTTGGGGACGCAACTGCGGCAGAAATGGCTCCTGATGCAGATGCTGCTGCTGCTGAGGGGAAGATGTCATAATGCGCTGGAGCTCGGGGCACGCCCGCCAGTAGTGCCCCTCCTGCCCACAGTAGTTGCATGTGCGCCCTCCTGCGCCTCGTCCACGACCGCGCCCTCCTCCTGACTGTATGCCACGACCTCCTCTGCCGCCTCCCCAACTCCGACCTCCTGTGTATCCTGACCCAGAGCGCTCTGCCGAGGCGGCCTGGTGCATAAAAGCACTCGCTGCTGGCGCTTCCGCCTCTCGCGCCTCACCACGGAGGATGTCCTCATAGTGGCGAAGCTCCTCAAACACCTCTGCCAAGTCTGTACTTTCGATGTCTGTAACACGCAGTCGCCGCAGTAGGTTGCGGCGGAACTCTCTGTACGGCTTGCCCAGGTGAAGAAGTACTGGGTCCAGCCACTCCAGAATGGAACATGGAGCGCCCAACCCTAGAATCCGACGGCGGATGTCCATGGCTGCGTCCCAGTAGTCAGCTATGGGCGCTCCTGGCTTGGGATATAGTTGGCGCAGCNTGTGGTCGTGGAGCACCGCTGCGCGGATTGGTTGGGTCCTCCCCTTTGCCACCAAAGCGCAGGTGGCGTATTGCGTAAGCCTGCTCGTCAGGGAGGGCCCGTACGAGGGCGTTGAAGGCGCGTAGGAGCACGCGCTCATCAGCGTCATCGGTTGGTGGGGTGAGGTACAGCTCTTCTAAGCCGTGTTCCGCCGCCCAGGCAAGGAAGATGTCCTTCCAGGCCAAAAAATCACGTGCACCTAGCGGGGGAGGGGTCAAGTCCTTTTGGGACATGACTTTCGTTAGATCCTCCCATGTCACGGTGCCGGATGTGGCGGCCGCTTGATGTGCCGGTTGACTTCTGGCATGTTGACTGGCGACAGGACCAGAGGTGCCTGCCGCCGCGGAGCCTGCGGCACTCATGATGGGTGCCGGGGTCTCGTCGTCGCGTTTTTTGCTTGGAGCGACAAGGGAGGGTGTGCTAGCGGATCACTCCCGCACTCTAGCCTACACCCCTTCTGTGTTAGGACCTATCCACGCTACTGCGGCCTCGTTTTTGTGCCGGGGTCGCCCCGGTGCTCTCCCTCGTCCGCGGACGTGTGGGTAGGTGGGGTGGCTTGGCGGACCTCGTCCCCTTCAGTCACCCTCGTGCGCCTCTCCGGCTGCCCTACCACTCTACACGGCCCTGGCAGCCCTTCGCGCTTCACTTCGGCGGCTCGGATCTGCTCCAACGGCGTCACAGGCCGCTGCGGACTTCCGACGCCCCTCACACGGCCGCCACGCAATTCCGTGTTTTCCTCACGCGGCGGAATACTTCAGCCTGCGATCACAGCTCTGATACCATAAGGAGAACTGTACGATTCAAACGGGACCAGAATCACTTCAAATGGTCAAGTGTGGACTAAGTTAGGATTCAGTGAAGGAGGGCGTCCATGGCGTCCCTTCTATCTCCTTGCTCATCGACGTACAAGAGTGCCTACGGGTGAGTCTCGCTAATCGAGCTCACCCAGCGGCCAGCAAGCGAAGCTCGCTGGCTCACTCCCAAAGCTCGAGGGCAAAAGTCCCTCGAGCCCCAAAGCCTAAAACAACCACAACTAAGTTTGTGTCTAAACTAAGGCAAACAAACGTATCATCAACTAGCTAAGAGGACTAAACTAGGTCTGTAAACATAAATCAGAGCAATGGAGTGAAACAAGCACGTGGGCCATAAATCTAGCTCTTGGCTCCCACGACTGGCATGGGCTATGCTGAAGAGAGGGAGACGAGCACGTGGGTGAGGCAGAGGGAGGTGCGCAGTGCTTGCCCACTTGTGGCGCGTGCGCTCACTGTGCGTCGNTCCCTCGAGCCCCAAAGCCTAAAACAGCCACAACTAAGTTTGTGTCTAAACTAAGGCAAACAAACGTATCATCAACTAGCTAAGAGGACTAAACTAGGTCTGTAAACATAAATCAGAGCAATGGAGTGAAACAAGCACGTGGGCCATAAATCTAGCTCTTGGCTCCCACGACTGGCATGGGCTATGCTGAAGAGAGGGAGACGAGCACGTGGGTGAGGCAGAGGGAGGTGCGCAGTGCTTGCCCACTTGTGGCGCGTGCGCTCACTGTGCGTCGTCTCCGCTCTCTGTATCAGCATGCCTTGCACACTCATGACCACCACAGAGGAAAATATATACAAAGGAGAGAATTAACAGACGTGACCACGTACTTGCGAGTCATCGGGTCACTGATGTTCCTGGCGATGACGACGCGCCCAGACATCGCGTTCGCCATCAACCTCCTAGCCCACTTTTCTCAAGAGCCGCGTCACCTCCACTACGAGGCCACAATCCGAGTACTGCGCTATGTCGCCTCGACTCCTCGGCGAGGTATCATGTTCCACGGTCAGCCGTCTATTGTTGCAGTAGGCTACACCGACAGTGACTGGGCCGGCAGTCCGGACGGTAAGAGTCGCACAGGCTGGATCTTTGTGATTGGTGGCACAGCTGTGTCCTGGCGTGGTGGCAAGCAGGGGTGCATTGCATGTAGCAGTGCTGAGGCCGAGTCATTACTCTTGGCTAAGGCGCGTGTGAGAGTGTGTGATTGCGTCATCTGTTGTCCGAGTTTCAGTCTGTCGCATCCATGACGTTGCATTGTGACAATGAGAGTGCCATGGCCATCGCCGACAATTACGGCGTGCAATACGCACAAAGCACATCAACGTTGAGTATCACTACTTGCGTTTGTTGTTGCATGACAACAGCATCAGCATCGTGTGGGTTGAGACAGCACGGCAGTTGGCTGACTTCTTGACCAAGGCACTGAAGCGTAACTCGTTCAAGAAGGCTATGAGTTTGGTTGGCGTGCGTCCATGAGTGGCTCTCTTTGTCCATGCATGCGTTTCTGCGTGGCATGGGGGAGTCTCGTCGTTGACTGTGTCTCTGCCCGCACATGTGCCCTACACCTATGAGTCATGGGAGAGAACTCACAGCCTTGTTGGCCAGTTGATATCAACTGCATGACAGGCGTAGTGCACATGTGTGGCCAGAGACACAGTCACCGACCAAACTCCGCAGGCCACGTAGAAACACAGGCAAGGACAAAGAGAGACACTCACGTATGCACGCCAACCAAACTCAGAGCCTTCTTGAATGAGTCGCGTTTTAGTGCCTTGGTCAAGAAGTCAACCAACTGCCATGCTGTCTCAACCCACACGATGCTGATGTTGCCGTCATGCAATACTGAACGCACACAGTGATACTCAACGTTGATGTGGTTTGTGCGTGTGTGATGCACACCGTCATTATCGGCGATGGCCATGGCACTCTCATTGTCACAATGCAACGTGATGGATGCAACGGACTGACGCAACTCGGAAAACAAACAAAGCAACGACACACTCTCACACGTGCTTGAGCCAAGGGCCACATACTCAGCCACAACAGTGCTGCGTGCAATGTACCTCTGCTTTCCATTGCGCCAAGACACAGCCGTGCTACCGATAAGAAAGATTCAGCCTGTGTGACTCTTACCGTCTGGACTATCGGCCCAGTCACTGTTGGTGTAGCCCACCGCGATGACTGACGACTAGCGGCGGAACATGAGACCTCGCCGAGGAGTCGAGACGACATAACGCAGTACTCAGATTCCGGCCTTGAAGTGGAGGTAACGCGGCTCCTGAGAAAAATGAGCCAAGAGGTTGACGGCAAACACAATGTCTTGGCGCGTCATCGTTGCCAGGAACATCAGTGACCTGATGACTCGCAGATACGTGGTCACGTCAACTGGCTCCCCCACAACGGCTGGGTCAGGACTCTTCATCTTCACCTGGCCATCAGGTGACATGGGTGAAGATGCGCTGGGCATGAGTGGCAGGTCCTCGACGAAGCGAGTGGACAGGGTTTGCACATAGGCAACCTGATGGACGTGCAGGACGCCCTAGGAGCCATCATGCTCGAGCTCCATTCCCAGGCTGACTCGGGCAGACATGAGATCCTTCATCTGGTAGGCGGTGTGTAGCAGGTCCTTGATATGCTGGATGGCACCCATGTCAGGCGACGCAATGAGGAGATCGTCAACGTAGACCAGGACAGCGGCGAGGGTCTGGCCTCGCGGGATGACGAACAATGCTGGGTTAGCGGTGCTGTGTCGAAGGCCATCGCGAAGGAGCGTGCTGCTAATCTGCTAGTTCCAATACCGAGGTGACTGCTTCAGGTTGTAGAGGGCCTTCCACAGCCGCCAGACCCTCCCAGTGCTGTTGTCAAAGCCTGAAGGCTGCACCATGTAGAGCTCATCACCCTTTAGTGAACCATGGAGGAAGGCGTTGCTCACGTCCATCTCATGCAACTCCCACCCATGCTAGGCAACCAGGCTGAAGAGCGCCCGGCTCGTGGAGAACTGGCCTACTGGGGCAAATATCTAGTTGTAATCGATCCTAGGGACCTGAGCAAACCCCTTGGCTGTGAGGCGGGCCTTGTACTTGTCCAAGAAATCGTTGGGCTTCCATTTGTGCCGAAAGACCCACTTGGCACCGATGACCTTTCGACTTGGAGGGAGGTCGACGAGGTGATACACGTGGTACTGCCGGATAGCAATGAGCTTGTCAGCGCAAGCAACATCCCAGTGTGCAGCCTCAGGAGAGGCTTGAGCCTCACACAGGGTGGCTGGGTCCTCCAAGCGTGCTATGGAGCGGACTGAGAGAGCATGTACATCTCGAGCTCCAGGTGAGATGCGTGCGAGTGCAGCAATGACAAGATGCCGATGCTCGTGATGAAGCATGGCTTAGCCCAGTGTTGAGCCAAGAACAAGGTCTGCAATGATAGCCGAAGTGGACAGGCAGAGGGCCTTATTGCCAGGGTCTCCACTCATGACCGTAGGTGTGGAAGAGACACGTGGAGCGACAAGGGGCTGGAATGCCACTGGGCGAGGTGTTGCGAGCTGCGTGCTCATTGAGGGGCTGGGTCAAAGGCTGCCGCCTGGGCCACGCGTGTAGTGTGACAAGGCAGGAGATGGCATCGAGTCTGATGGGCCGACGGAGGCGGACGGGGTTGTTGGCCGGGAGGGGCCAATGGACGCGGCTGGGGCCGCCGGCACGGAGGGGCCGGCGGGCGTGACTGGGGCGGCTGGCCTGGAGGGACCAGTGGACATGAGTGGAGGGACTGACTTGGAGGGACCAATGGACGCAACTGGGGCAGCTCGCCCGGAGGGACCAGTGGACGCAATTGGGGCAACTAGCCTGGAGGGACCAGTGGACGCGACAGGGGCGGTTGGCCTGGAGGGACCAGTGGACTGGACTGGATTGACTGGCCTGGAGGGACCAGTGGACGCGACTGGGGCAGCTGGCGTGGAGGGACCAGCGGACACTACTGGGGCGACCAGCCTGGAGGGACCAGTGGACCCGACTGGGGCAGCTGGCCCGAAGGGACCAGTGGACACAACTGGGACGGCTAGCCCAGAGGGACCAGTGGATGCGATTGGGGCTACTGGCTCAGAGGGGCCAGCGGGCGCGACTGGGACAACCGGCCTGGAGGGGCCAGCGGGCGCACCTGGGGCTGTTGGAAGGAGGGGCCAGCGGGCGCAACTGTGGCTGCTGGCTCGGAGGGATCAGCAATCAAGAATGGGGCTACTGGCTTGGAGGGGCCAGCGGGCGCGATGGGGGTTACTGGCTCGGAGGGATAAAATGATGTGCCTTCCAGAAGCGGCAGGATGGAGGACGGACTCACCACTCCCCCACGCGACGGGAGGGACACTGATGAGCCGGAATGAACGAGATTGCATGGAAACAACTCCTCAAAGAAGAGGGCATCGCGGGACTCGACAATGTAGTGTCGGGAGGGATATTAGAAGCGCCAAGCCTTGGACTGACGAGAGACACCGAGAAAGGTACAAGGACGTCCGTAGGGGCCGAGCTTGCCGCCTTGCTCCGGGGCGGGCAGCCACACAATGGCCATGCAACTCCAGGCACAAGCAGGGTGGAGGTCGGCTCGTTGACCGCACCAGTGCTGGTACGGCGTGGATTGGCGGGGAAGGGGTACGTGAGGAATCCGGTTCCATACCCACGTCATGGAGGCCATGACACGGTTCAGCCAAAATAAGAGCCATCACAGAGGCCAGTCTCAACCCTCATGGTGCGGACGACGTCAGCCATAGTACGGTTCCACCGCTCGAAGACGCCGTTCTGGGCGGGCGTGTAGGGCACGGACGTCTCGTGGTGGATACCGCGGAAGGCGAGGAAAGTCGTGGTCTCGCACATGTTCTCACCACCGCGATTAGACAAAAACGGCGAAGAGATCAACCATACTTGTGCTCCGCAAGGACAATCAAGTCCTAAATGGCACGGGCGACATCGCTCTTCTGCCAAAGGCAGAAGACCCAACGGTAGCGAGAGTAGTCGTCCGTGAGGGTGAGGAAATAGCGACCGTGCTCTCTGAGAGACTCTGTAGGGAGAGGACCCATAACATCAGAATGGACCAGGTCTAGACGGCAGGATGCAGAGGAGGAGGACAGAGGATATGTGGACCGGTGCATCTTGCCACGAGCACAATCAACGCACTCTATGGAGCATGGGAGAGGGAAAGTCTCTGGGTCAAGGCCCTTGGCCGGCTGGGTGCGGAGCATGCTGTCTACGGCAACAGAGTGGACGTCGCAAAGGCGGTGGTGCAAGAGTCGGGTATACTATGGAGAGAGCGTGCTGGTGACGAACACATAGCTTGTGGCGCCTAAAGAGGAGGGGACGGAAGGAGAGGAGGACAGACGAGGTACGTGCCACAGATTGCCATGGGTGGTGGCGTGCAAAACAATAAGACCGGAAGGACGCAACGATGTAGTGCCAACACCACGCGAGCGCACAAATTCCATGCTCATGCGGTAAAGGGCAGTAATGGATAGAAAGCTGAGCTCAAGACCTGGTATGAAGAGGACATCGGTCAATAAGATATCACCGGCACGACCACGGAAAGAAACGATGCCGACACTGTAGACAAGTAACACCTGTCCGGAGTCCGTCCGGACCCCAGAGACATCGCCAACAGGACCAAGCATACTAAAGGCCTTGCGAGCGGCCGTCATGTGATGCGTGGCTCCAAAGTTGATGATCCAGATCTCGGCACGGTTCTGGACTGATGTCGCCAGATCACTGACAGTCACATGGCAGGAAGTGAGAGACGCGGACGCGGTGGAAGGGGGCGCAAGCCGAGACTGCCAATCATCAAGCCACGCGACGTCGTCACGAAAGGGAGCAAATGAGATCACAGGGGATGGCAAGACATACAAGGAAGTAGGACACGACCGCAGCTCAAGCTCAGTCATACACGGCAATGGGGACGAGGAGGAGGTGACACAACTCGCACTTCCATGGGGGGGAGCGCGAAGCAGGCTGAGTTGAATCACAATGAACTGCTCCAGCCAAAGCTCGTGCGTGGACGGTTCGGGAGTGTAGATTGAGTGCGAAGTGATGGCGCCAGAGCCCAGATAGAAGGAGGACTGCCGTGGTGAGGGGAACGGAGGCGGCAACAGCTACGGATGATACCGCTGAGGAGCTGGCGTCTACGGGATTGGTGTCGTGGTCGGAGGAGTGGAGCCATTGGAAGGGGTCGAGGTGTCAGTCTTGGCAACAGCTACGACGGCAGAGGCGATACAGCGCTCCCGCTGGCGACTCATGGTGGCGATGACGCGCGCCTCGTCTGTTGGTAGCGGGCACGTGTACCACCCGTGCCCTGGCTGGCCACGTTTGTGGTAGACCTAGCCACTGTTGGACCTAGTCGACTGCTGCTACTGATGATGCTGCTGACCCTTACCCTTCTCGCGCCGACGCTTCTTCTTTCCCGGTGAGGAGGAGCTGGTGGAGGAAGAAGCGACTGCGGGGGAAGCGACTGCCACAGAAGCGATGGCAGGGGAGGCAAGGGCCTCTGTGCACTGGAGACGAGACTCCAGGTGAGCTTCCTCAATCCTGAGGAAGAGCTTGTTTACCCAAGGCATGAGGGTGCCCTGGGCTGCCATGGTGGAGAGGACGTCATGGGAGTAGTGGACGAAGACGTCCACGTATGCGTTGGTGGCACCACGCTTGATGGTGAGGAGCGCGGCCAGAGGGGGTGGAGCAGAGGTGCCTAGGCGGCGGAGGATGTCCTCAGCCCGCTGTCAGTACGCAATGACTGTCTCGGTCTCCCCCATGTGTAGGGAGTTGAACTCACACAGCAGACAGCAAGTCTCAATGTCGCTGGACGGGCGATGGAGACGAGTGAGGATGTGCCACGCGGCTCCAAGGTCTCGGGTGACGCCAATGGCAAAGTCGCCAAGAAAGGGCTCTAGGGCCAGGCGGGAAGCCGGAGGAGCGACGGGGACGAGGGTGCGTACGGTGCGACCGGCGTGATACAGCTGGTCGGCCTGTTTGGAGTCGTAGAGGAGGGTGTAGTATTCCCACAGAACCTCACCTTGCGTCCAAATGCAGAAGCTGAGCTCCCAGCTCCGGAACTGCTCGCCGGCCTGAAGTGGCGGGGAATTGTCTCAAAGTCCTTTTGCCTGTGGCCGGCATCCACAGTGGGGCCAAGGACGGCAGTCAGTGTCTACCACTGGCGTAGAGTCAATTGCTGCGCCAGGTAATGCGGGGGTGGTGTGCCCGAGAGAAAAGAACGGCGGAGGGGCACTATTGGCAGTCTGTGAGGCCAGTGGCTGTAGTGTTGCAAGCTGCTGCGTCAGAGCGGCGAGCTCTTGCTAAATGGCAGTGAGGGGGTGAGAGGTGCCGGTGACGACGCCGGTGTTGGCCTGAGGGTGAGTGTGCACCCTGGAGGGTCCCTAGAAGTGGCTGGTTCACACCACCAACTGTTTTTGGAGAGACTGAAACTGTGGAGGCAACTGGTTCCAAGGATGGCAAAATCTGGTCAGAGAGTGTGGCAATATTTTTAGCCTCAATTTACTGGGAATGAACACTTGATCAAGGCTCACAAGCAGTGGCATTTTATAGCCTCTGATCTAAGCTTTCCAGAACACCAAAGCATGCCAGATTTGGAGCTTCCTAGCAGATTCTATGGCTTCTAGAGTGCTCCTTGGTAGGCTGTCCTTTTCCCACATAGGAAGGCATCCCTTCCCTACTCTAGAAGCTTCTGCCCCTTCCTAGATTCCTCAGCTTGCTTCTAGTAGGAGGGAAGGTGTCCAGAAGACCAAGACACCTCTAGATGCCTTGTAGGACAAGTCACCCCTTCTAGAAGGTGTGCCACCTTCCTGGACCCTCACCTGGCCTTCTAGAAACTTAAAGAGGAACTCTAGAGGTTGAGCTAGCTTCCTGGCATCTATTTTCCACCTCCCTTGAGGCAGGGCAGAATTTCATCTTGTGGGACTTGAATCCGGGCCCGTGCCTCTAGAGGTGGACACCATTAACCACTAAGCCACTAAGGCTTGTCTTTTTGGTGTTCCTTTTTGGAGTCACTCCTGCCATGGTGAGGAGCATCATTCCAACAGCCTGTGGGCTGTTGTTGCTGCTGCTGCTACTGCTGCTGCGGTGGTGGCTGCTGCTGTTGCTGCTGTTGTTGCTACTTCTGCTACTACTGTTGTTGCTGCTGCTGCTGCAGCTGCTACAGCTGCTACAAGAAAGGAGGGCTGGGGGTTCCCCCAACAGAGGAGGACGCCTCCACACCGAGGCTGTTAGCCATGGTGGCTTTTGGTACCCCTTGTATTTTTCTTTTTTTTGCTTCTGATATCAGCAGTGACGTCAGCTTAGGATGGCAAACGTCAGCAGCTGCCACTACATTAACTACAAGGTATCTGTTGTAGATATCTCTCCCCCCCGTTTTCACCCTTTTTTTGTTGATGATGTCAGTAGTGACAGCAGCAACAGGATGCTGATGTCATCAGTAGCAGTTTTTGGGGCCGTTGTTACAGTTGTTGTTGCTGGTGCTGATGCTACTACTGTAGTTGCTGTTGGTACTGCTATCGTTGTTGCTCCTGTTGCGACTGCTGCTGCTACCGCTGCTGCTGTTGCTACTATTGGTGTTGCTGCTGCTGCTATGGCTGTTGTTGTTGTTGTTACTGTTTCTCCTACTACTGCTGCTGCTGCTACTATTGCTTCTATTGTAGCAATAATCTCTGTTGCTACGCGTTATTGCGGTTGCTGTGGCTACTGCAGCAGCTATAGCAGCTGCTGTAGTTGCGGCAAAGGTGCAGGTGGGATGGGGGATTTGATTCTGTTTTTTTTTTCCTTCCGTCTGTCACAGCGGGCTTCACTGCTCGCTGTGGACAGCGGGTTGTGGGTAGCGACCTCGCTGCTCGCTGTTACCAATCCGTTGCTCGCTGCGAGCAGCGGGCTTGCTGCCAGGAGACCATCGCTCGCAGGGAGCTGTGGGCTGCGAGCAGCATCAGCCACTGCTGGTTGCAGCCGGCTGCAGCTTGCTGTTGCTACTGCTGCAGCCGGCTGCTGCTACGGCTTGTTGCAGCGGCTGTTGTAGCCTGCTGCTACTGTTGCTCGCTGCTACAGCAGCTGCTTGCTGCTGCTCCTGCTGGCTGCTGCTGCTGCTGCTGCTCGCTGCCGCTGCTGCTACTGCTACGAGCTGCTACTGCTGGCTGCCACTACTATTTGCTTCTGCGGGCTGCTGCTGCTGCGGGCTGCTCTGAGCTACTGTTGCTGCTGGCTGCTTCTGCTGCACGCAGCTGCTGCTGGCTGCTACTGCCATTGCTCGCTGTTGTTGCCTACTGCTGCTGGTGGTGCAAGCTGCTACTGCTGCTTCCTGGTGCTGGTCACTACATCTGGGTTACGTTGCAGCGTGCATCGTCACCCACAGGTGTCGGCGTGGCATGCCGCTCACCTCCTCGCGTCACGCGTGGGGGTCAGTGCTGCCGAAAAATTTCGGGAGCATTTCCCCTGGCCCAGTGGCCGTGGGAAAAAATCTGACGCCACCACCAAGCGGGTCAATGCTGCCAGAAAAAAACCGGCAACATTTCCCATGCACTGGCGCGTATGGAGGTCCGCCGGCGTTGTCTGGCACTTGTACGCCAGTCTTCTGCTGCTTCTGCTACGCTCTGGCTTTGATACCAAGAAGGAAACGCTAGGCAGCAGGTTGGGGCAGCAGCGTCGTTGATGCAGCGTGCGGGCTTCCAAGCTCGTTGCTTAGGCCTGCTGGCCCCTCAGTCTGCCGCTCTAGACTTTATGTCTGGAAGCTCTGGGTTTGTTACTCAAAAACGTGCGCGCCAGTGTTAGCACCAGAAATCAGCTGAAAACTGAAAGTGACTGATTAGGAATGAAGAATGAGCAATGGGAGACCCCTCCAAGTTCTAGCTCCCCCCCACTAGTGTAGAACTTGTCACTCAGCTAACCAGCCAATCAGAAAATAGTCCTAGACTTGTTTTCTGGCAGGCAGGGTTTTCTCGGTGAGCCTTGCCATACGCCCGACAGCCCAAAACTTGGGCGTTGTCCGTTTTGCCTGAAAACTGGACCACACCATAATGCCAACGCTGCAAACGCAGTCGTGTGGTCGGAATGAGCTAGAAAACAGCAGCAAAGAGTTATGGCTGCCTGAACCCAGGGTGTGCCTACGATGCCAGTGGTCCACGATGCCAAACAGTGCCACACAGCAAGAGACATGGACCCTAGGTAGAGCATGATGCTGCAGACGCAATGGCACAGTCAGAACCATCACTGGGAGCATGCACACAGCATCTATGATGGCAGTGACTGCCGGCGGCCCGACTGCACAGGAGGCCTGCTGATGGATCTGAGCATGTTGCTGGAGGGAGGAGGTTTCAGTGAACTGTGAGTAGGTCTCAGCGTGCGTCGGCTCCACCAGATGACACTCCAGCAACGTCGAGTCTCTCCGTCATTCATCTGCATGCCAATGTACGCAAGCCGGGTGGACACAACAAAGCACCATGAGAGATGCGCAAAAACCAACACTAACCTTGCTACGACTGACGTGGGGACACTGTCCAGTTAGCTGGTGCACTAGCAATATAGCAGGTGGAAGAAACAGCAAGAGACAGGCTAGGGAGACACGCAAAGTCTCATAAGCTCCAATAGCTTAGTAATGGAGAGAGAGATAGAGAGAAAAAATGACCGGTCCACAGTATAAATACCTGCCACCTTGCATGGCAAGTGTCGCACACGGCAGGTATGTATGTTGTGGAAGGTCAGTGCAAGGTATGTCCTAAAACCGCCCCAAAAACACTGCTTTGGCCGTAACTCTGCGCACACAAGTCAGAACGCTACGCCGTCTGATCCTAAATGTGAAAAATCTCAAGCAAAACGCTATGACTAATCACATGCACACATCCGGCATCAAATGGTGGACACACAATACAAAGTATGCAAATCAGGCCCACGGCCAATCCAACAATGATATCCTACAAGCTGTTGGAAAACAATAGAAGTGTTGTGATTTGTGACATTCCTGTTGACCTCTATAGTCTAGTGTGACCACTCGGCCGTGTCCATGCTCGTGCAGATCCCTGATGCGAACCCAGGTGTTACCGGGGCGTTGTCTCGTGGTGGACTACCTGCTTGGAGCTGATGGACGATCGCCCCAGAGTCATGGTGTTGTGATTTGTGACGTTCCTTTCGACCTGTACAGTTTACTATGACCACTCAGCCGTGTCCATACTCGTGCAGATCCCTGATACGGACCCTGGTGGTACCGGTGCGTCATCTGGTGGTGGAATACCAGATTGGAGCTGACCGACGACCGTTGCAAAGCTCTGGACGCTGCCCGGGACCTCTTGCAGTTTTTGTCCAACACGTACGAGTTTATCGGTGGACTGGTCGTGGGCCCGATTTGCATGTTTTTGCATTGTGTGTCCACCGTTTGATGCCCGATGCATGCATGTGACCAGTCGTAGCGTTCAACTTGAGATCTTGCACGTCTAGGTTCAGACGGCTTAGCGTTCGGACATGTCTGCGCAGAGTTTCGACCAAAGTAGTGGTTTCAGGCCAATTTTAGGAAAAATCTTGCACTGCCGTGTGCGACATCCGCCGTGCGCCGCAGCAGGTACTTATGCCATGGACCTGTCATTTGTCATTTCCCTCTGCAAATGCTATTGAAGCATTCTGACAATTTGCCTTGTGTCTCCTAGCCAGACCCTTGCCTTTGTGTGCACGACCTATGACTGTCGTCACCGTCTGACCAGGCACTGACGCCTAGTCGGCGGCTGTGTTGCTACGAAGCTTCCACACATCTTCTCATGCTATCAGAGCGGTGAGACACTTCTTGTCGAGCTACGCAGCTGAGACATAGCAGAGCAGCAACAGTGACCGTCACCGCTGTTGCCGATCCACACGGACCTGCCGACGACACCCGACTACCGGCAACGTCACCCACATATGAGTGCATCAGCCGCAGCCGTCAGCAGCAGCAGGTGACACCTGCATCAGGCGGCAGCTGCTAGCAGTTGCTGGCATTGGCACCAGTAGCGGCGGCACCAGGCCACAGTCGCGGCAGGCGGCGGCTTGCAGCAACAACAACAGTCGCGGCACAAGCAGCGCGTAGCAGTAGTAGCACGGAGCAAGAGTAGCACGCAGTAGCGCTGCAAAGCGTCGGCGGTGACGGCGGGCAGCAGCAGCGTGCTTCAGCAGCAGCATTGAGCAGTAGCAGTAGTAGCATACAGCAGCAGCAGCACCAGTAGCGCAGCAGAGTAGCAGCACAACAGCAATGCGCAGCGGCAGTAGCGGGCAGCATCCGCTACGCACAACAACTGCAGGAGCAGTGCGCAGCTGCGCTGCAACATAGGAACAGTGTGCAGATTTTGCTACAACAGCGCAAGCAGCTGCGCGGCTACTGCTGCTGCAGGTGCTGGCGAAGCAGCAGCAGCAGCCAAGGGGAAGGTGCTGCAAAGCTTCTGCGTAACTTCTGCGTAGCTCCTGCGAAGCCGCCGTCCCTTGTGCAGCGAGGAAACATCCGCGAGGGTTGTCTAAAAAAAGAGGAGGGGAGTTGACGTCAGCATTTGTCTTGCTTACGTCATCAGGTCATGCTGATGTCAGCAACCACTTGCTGAGGTGAGCATGTTACTTAGTCAATGACATGGCTCCATATCGTGACAAGGGAAAGAGGATACTAGATCCCTCTTCCTCCTCCTAAGGGATCATGAGCCCACGCTTGAAGGCTAATGAGGACCTGCGGAGCCAGCATGACGAGATGTGTCGCCTATAGCGGGAGTAGATTGACGCCATCCATACACTCACTGAGCTTCTTCGAGGTCAGTCCACAGCCCCACGGCAGACTTTTGAGGAAGCTGACGGTGTCATACCCTCTACAGAGCAGTCAGCTCTAGCACCGGAGACAGGAGCTAGATGCAATCCGCCACCTCTTGATCCTTGGGATGAGGACCCAGATATTCCAGGCATGGAGGGAGACTCCCCCGAGCATGAGATTCGTGTGCTTCAGGAGCGTCTCCGCCAGCTCTAGACGAGCTCTCAACTCCCCCACATATCTCGTTTTCGCAAGATTTGATCGTCGCCTGACCTCCACCCCAGCGACTTCCCTCTTCCCGCTGTCTTCCCCATCCCTTGTCCTTCTCAGCCTCTGGTTGCTCTCCTTACGGAGCGGCAACCCAAGGACTTTGAGACACCGCCCCCATGGTATGTCAACGAGGACGAGTTTGATTGCTAGGAGATCCTTTTCCAGGTTTGGGCCACTTCAGAGGGAGTGTGGCCCTACTACCACAGTCCGTATCATAATACGGACCAAGCACAGGTGCCAACAGCGGCTAGGGCGATGTGAGGACTTCTTTACGCCATGCCACGCAAGACCGTTGTCGACTTCCGCTTGTTCCTTGGCGAGGCCGGCACATGCACCGGCACTGATCCATGTTGGGGTTGGGACCTGGCATTATCCCTGCTTGCTGCAGAGACGCATGCCACTCGCGCACCTCATATTCATGCCTTTCACTCCCTTACTCAAGGGCCTGCCGAACATGCAGTCGACTATTACGATGCGCCATGCGCATCTATACGTACCTTGGGACTTTAGGAGGTACACAACTGTGGGCGTTCTGCACGATCATGCTCGTAGTTTGCGTTGAGCACACAGACATCTCCACGAGGTACAACGACACCGTGCTTAAGCCTTTTTTGGCCTCACTGTAGCTTCTTCCTTGGGCGCACCAGCTCTTCCTTCAGGTGACTTCCGCCTGTGATGTAGTCGTGGCTCATCAGGAGACTCCCCTTCCTCAAGAACTCCTCAGCCATCGCATCGCCACTAACGCCCCTCTTGCAGTCTCCTTCTCCATCCTTTATCACGTTCTCCTCGTCTTCTTCCACCCTGATTACACTAACCTAGACACAGGGTGTTGCGGTAGTAGCATAGGAGGCGTGGCTCGGGCTAGTAGCAGTCACAGCAGTAGCCGTCATTGGGTAGTACCAGTGGATGCTCTGTTCACTGCTACAACTGTGGAGGCACTCATCGCTACACCGATTGCTAGCAGCCACTCGACTAGGCACAGATTACTCACGGGCTTCAGGCTACGCACGTACTACGGTATACGTCAAGCAGCACATCCTCCGGATGTGCGGCGACCACGACCGCAACAGTTCCTGCTTCACCACCGGTGAGCAGCGGCGACCCGAACCCAAGTCACCGCACCATCACAAAGCTCTGACACCTTCAGGTGCTTCGCTTTTAGGGAGGTGCAAGTGTGTTATCACAGCTGGGTGGTTAACAGAGTGTCTGTTTGTCTGTTCTTGGGGCTCAGGATGACTCATGTGGGGGGACACAATCCACACATGATGACGTGGGGCCTGACTGTACCGATTGCATTCATGAGTCTCACCTTTGTGCTCTTCGTCGTTCCTCCCCACCTGTTGCCCAGCGTCCGTCTGAGTCCGAGTGTTCCATTTCCCATTGTACAGTGACGTCATCCAGTTGTGATTCTGGTGGCACTTGGATCATTGATTCCAGTGCCACTCATCACATGACCTGTCGACATATTGACTTTCTTGTTCTCGGCCCTGTTGCATCTGTTCGTTCCGTTCGTACAGGCTCTGGTCAGTCCTTGCCAGTCTAGGCTGTTGGGGTCGTGTGTTCTGATGGTCTGTCTGGCCCCCTTTATCTTTCCGAGGTGCTGTTTGTGCCTGACCTTGAGCTCAGTTTGCTTCCTATACGTGCTTTCACCCTGATTGGAATCTCTGTGGAACACACTGTAGACTCCGTGACTGTGACTGCTATTGACACTTGTAGCCTTGTACTTCGTGCCTCTGTTGTGGATTACCTGCGTCGTTTCTATTGGACTTCTCCTCCCTGATCTCCCTCCCCGTCAGCCGGTGATTTTGTCAATGACGTTCTGTCTCCTGAGCAGTAGCGATTGCTTCATCACCGTTTGTGTCATATAGACTCCGACACTGTGTCGAAGCTCATTTGGACACAGCCCAACCTCGGTCCTGACGCGGCTTCTTTCGAGAAGCCGCCCAAGACCGACTGTCTCTTATGCGCTCAAGGTACGATGCATCGTTATACCTACCCTGACTCCCATTGTCGTGCATTTTCCCTCTCGAGTTCGTCCATTTGGACCTTCTTGGTCCACTTCCTATCGAGTCTCTGTCTGATCGGGGTCGATACCTACTCGTCCTTGCATCGTTGAGTCACGCAACGCTCTCTTCCTTGAGTCCCTCACCTACCGTGATCTGACATCGATCATGTCGCTGTCTATCATGCATGTTCCTACGTGTGAGGTTTCTTGATGGATGGGGGAGTCTGCACCTGCGAGCACCTCTCGCAAGGCTGATGTGTCCATTTGAGCTCCCTCCACTTCTTGGTCTCTAGCTCTTGATGACCCAGCGATCATCGCTGTCGACCTTGAGACCTCTCCAGCACAGCCGGCTTCTACCCCTTTTCCTTCGCACCCCACAAGTACCCATGATCCAATACCTGTGTGTACTCCTTTGACCATACCTGTGTCCATTGGTACTCCTCCCTCTGTACGTGGTCATGCCTCACCTGCTCCTACTGTCAAACCCACTCCTGTGTCTCCCACACACGCCTCTGTTCGGTGTAGTGGTTGAGCATGACTGGGAACTGCACCAGATGGATGTGAACAATGCGTTCCTCCGAGGCTCTCTGGATGAGGATATCTACGTGGCTCAGCCACTTGGCTTTGAGGACGGTGACAAGGTCTGGCGCTTGCGCAAGTCCTTGTACGATCTCAAGCAGTCTCTTTGGTGTTGGAACGAGGACATCATTTGCACCTTGACTCGTGCGGGATATGTACAGAGTGAGGAAGATCCCTTTCTCTTTATCGGACGGATGCCTGAGTGGTTCACCACCATCCTTGTCTATGTTGACAACCTTTTGATCATGTCTCATTCAATGGAGGCTGTGAAGGAGGCCAAGGCTTTCCTCCAGACTGCCTATAGGATGAAGGACCTTAGTGTTGCAGTGGTGTTTCTTGGCATGGAGATCATGCGAGACCACAGACGTCGGACTCTAGTGCTGCATCAGGCCCGATACGCATGTGTTGTGGGGGAGCGCTTCATTGACCTCCTCGACCCAGTACCCACGGCTTCCACACCTCTCACACCTGACGGGCAAGATGCCCTGAAGGTGGATAATCCCACACAGCTGGGGGAGATAGTGGATGAGACCTTGTACCTCTATCTCATCGGATCATTGATGTACCCGGTCTTTACCACACGTCAACCTCCTTGCCAAGTTTTTGGAGGCTCCACGTGCTAGAGCCCTTGACGTGGCTGTATGAGTGGTGCGGTATGTGGTATCCACATCATACCTCAGACTCTGCTTTTTCCGGGAGTGTTTGGTGGTCTTTGCCGGCTACACTGACAGCAACTCGGCCTGGAGCCTAGATGGACGCAGTTGCACCGGCTACGTATTCCAGCTCGGTGGTACCATTGTGTCCTACCGCAGCGGGAAGCAAGGCTGCATTGTACGTAGCTCATTGGAGGCAGAGTATGTTGCTATGGGTACAGGGGTTACTGAGGTGGTATGGCTACAACGCCTGTTCCTTGAGCTTGATCAGTCAGTACCTGCCATTGTGCTTCGTTGCGACAGCCAGAGTGTTCTTGCCATTGTGGAGAACTCTGGTATCTTCCACACTAGCACAAAGCACATTACGGTTGAGCATCACTTTGTGCATGATCTAGTGGAGCGACTCGTGATCTCCGTCATATGGGTTGGCACTGACATGCATCGAGCTGACTTCTTGACGAAGGCACTAGCACGCAAAAAGTTCTTGGTGGCCATTTGTATTGTTTGGCTTCGTCCCTTTCCTGAGAGTGGCTGAGTGTGGGGTGTGTCTTTGTCCGTGTCACATCTTTCTTTGTACTCATTATTGGACTCGTCTCAGTGCTGCACGTGTATGGACATGCGTACCATCGGGTCATGAGTGTTGTGATTGGTGACGTTCCTGTCGACCTGTACAGTTTAGTGTGACGACTTGGCCGTGTCCATACTCGTGAAGATCCCTGATGGAGACCCTGGTGGTACTGGTGCATCATCTGGTGGTGGACTACCAGCTTGGAGCTGACCGATGACCGGTCGAGAGCTCTGGACGGTGCCCGGGACCTCCTTCAATTTTTGTGCAGCACACAGGAGTTTATCGGTGGACTGGCCGTGGGTCCGATTTCTATGTTACTGCATTTTGTGTCCACCGTTTGATTCTAGATGCATGCATGTGACCAGTTGTAGCGTCTGGCTTGAGATCATGCACCTCTAGGTTCAGACGGTTTTGACATGTCTGAGCATAGTTACGGCCAAAACAGTGATTTTGGGCCAGTTTGAGGACTGATCTTACACTGCCGCGTGTGACACCCTCCGTGCGCCGTGGTAGCTACTTATGCCATGGACCTGTCATTTGTCATTTCTCTCTCCAAATGCTATTGAACCATTCTGACACTTTGCCTTGTGTCTCCTAGCCAGAACATTGCCATTGTGTACACGACCTATGACTGTCACCGTCTGACCAGGCACTGACGCCTAGTCGGCGGCTGTGTCGCTAGGAAGCTTCAACGCATCTTCTCACCTGGATGTTGTCCAGGACCTTCTGCAGTTTTTCAACAGCTTGTAGGATGTTATCGGTGGACTGGCCGTGGGCCCGATTTGCATGTTTCTGCATTGTTTTTTCACCGTTTGATGCCGGATGCATGCATGTGACCAGTCGTATCGTCCGGCTTGAGATTGTGCACACGTAGGTTCAGATGGCGTAGCATTCTGACTTGTCTTTGCCGAGTTATGGCCAGAACACTGGTTTTTGGCCGGTTTTAGGACAGATCTTGCATTGCCTCGTGCGACACCCGCCGTGTGCCGTGGCAGGTACTTATGCCATCGACCTCTCATTTGTTATTTCTCTCTCCAAATGCTTTTGAAGCATTTTGACACTTTGCCTTGTGTGGTCTAGGCAGACCCTTGCCGTTGTGTGCACGACTTGTGACTGTCGTCTGCGTCTGACCAGGCACTGACGCCTAGTCAGCGGCGGTATCGCTAGGAAGCTTCCATGCATTTTCTCTTGGTATTAGAGCAGTGAGGCCTCTCTCGCTGAGCTGCACCACATAGACGCAGCGTTGGCAGCATCAGTGAGATTCACTGCAGCCACCGTATCATGGGACTCGTTGCATCCAATTTCAGCAGAGACATCACCACGTAGTCCCCATCACCTCACCCGGTGAGCTGTAGCAGTTACAAGCTCCAAAATTTAAGCCAAGCAGCAGCAGCAACACCGTTGGCAGTAGAAGCCATGTCCCGCTTGGGATTCTGAAAAAAAAAACGGAAGTAGCTCGCAGCAGCAGCCCGCAGCAGCTTGATGCGCGAAGCGGCGGTTGCGAGCAAGAGCAGCGCACAGCGGAAGTAGCATCGAGCTGCGGTAGCGGCAGAGAGGAGCACTAGCGGCAGTGAGCAGTACCAGCCACAGGCAGTAGCAACAGCTTGGCGGCAGCACTAAGAGCAACATTGCAACAACGGCAAGCAACAGGAGACGCATTGCAACAACGGCAGGAGCATTACAGCAGTAGCGAACGCAACGGCAATAGTGTTGCACAGCAGCAGTCACGGCTGCTGTGCCTCACAACAGTGCTACGCAGAACTGCTGCGCAGCTTTGTTGCGCAGTCACACAGACTTTGTGCAGATTCTACGCAGCTGCGTAAGGGAGTGACAAGGGCCTCCCCCCTTTCCACCTAGGAGTCTGCGTGACTCCCACCGAAGAAGAGAAAAAAAACGATGGTGTTGAATACGCCAGCGTAAAAAGGCTAAGCGTTTTTTTGCTGGCATAAAAAATGTTGACGTCATCGTCGGCTCTGTTGATGTCAGAATTTTTAGGGTCAAAACACCATTTTTTGTGAACGTTTCAACTCCTCGGGAAACGCTATCAGTTTCTTGTTCGGAGCAATTTTTTTACGTTCGGCCCTATACTGAGCGCTGACATGGCTCCGACCGGTAACAAGGACAAAGGACCATCTGATCCCTCCTCCTCCTCCTTAGGGATCCTGAGTCCACGCTCGCAGGCTCTTGAGGACCTACGGAGTCAGCAGGATGAGATACGTCGCCTACAGCAGCAGCAGACCAACGCCATCCGCATGCTCACTGATCTTCTTGGAAGTCAGCCCACGGCCCCACAGCAGACCTCCGGGGGGGTCGGCGGTGTCACACCTTTTGCATAGCAGACAACATTCACACCAAAAAGAGTGGCAGGACAGGACCGGCTACTTGTAGATCCTTTGGAGGAGGACCGTGACATGCCAGGCATGGAGAATGACACTCCCAAGAGAGAGATTCACTTACTTCAGAAGCGTCTCCGCCAGCTGCAGACGCGGTCCGGTTCCCTGTTCCCGGAGATTCAATGATCGCGTGAGCCCTGCCTCGGTGACTTTCCTTGTCTTGGTGTCTTCCTCATCCCTCGTCTTTCCCAACCTGTGGTTGCTCTCCCTACGGATCGGCAACCTAAGGACTTTGAGACACCGCCCCCACGATATGTCGGCGAGGACGGCTTTGACTGCTGGGAGACCCTTTTCCAGGTCTGGGCTACTTCAGAGGGGGTTTGACCCTATTACCACAGCCACTACCAGATTACGGACCGTGCTTAGGTGCTGATAACGAATCGAGCAATGCGCGGACTCCGTTACGCCATGCCGCGCGAGACTGTCTTGGACTTTCGTCCTTTCCTTGGACAGGCCGGCAATGGCATAGGTACTGACCCATGTCAGGACTGGGAGCTTGCATTTTCCTTGTTTGCTTTAGAGATGCACGCCACCCGTGCGGCTTACATCCGCGCCTTCCATTCCCTTCGTCCGGGACCTACCGAGCCCGCAGGTGATTACTGGCGGCGCGCCATGTGCATCTTCACGCGCCTTGGGACCTCCGGAGGTACATAACTCTGGGAGCTTCACACGATCATGATTGGAGTCTGTCTTGAGCACGCAGGCATCTTCTCAAGGTACAGTGACGTCGTCCTCTAGCCCTTATCCACCTCTCTTCAGCTTCTTCCTTGGGCGCATCAGCTTTTCCTCCAGGTGACTTCCTTCCGTGAAGCACCTGTCGTGCATTTAGAGAGTTCACTTGCTCTACCGGTCATCGCGTCACCACTGAGGCCTCTCTCGCAGTTCACTTCTCCATCCTTGGGCACACCCTCCTCTTCCCCTTCCACTCTGGCTACCTCGACTTTGATGCAGGGTGTGGCAGCATCAGTACAGGGGAAGAAGGGCAAAAGGAAGCATTGCTTGAGCTAGTAGCAGTCACAATCGCAGCAGTCATCAGGTGGTAGCAGTGGACATATCGTTCACTACTACAAATCTGGAGGCGCTCATCACTACACCGAGTGCCCACAGTCGCTCGACTGGGCGTGGATCACTTGTGGTCTTCAGGCTGCACACGCACAACGGTCTATGTCAAGCAACACAGCCTTTGGTCACGTGTCGACCATGACTACAGCAGTTCCCGCTTCCCCACCGACGAGCAGCGGAGACCCGGACCCACGTGACCGCACCATTGTCAAGCTCCGTCAGTTCCTAGCGCTTCGCTCTGACAGAAGTGCGAGTGTGTTGTCACAGCCGGGTGGTTCACATAATTTTTGTTTGTGTGTTCTTGCATCTGGTGATGACTTGTGTGGGGGAGTACAGCTGGCATGTGATGATGATGGGCCTGACACTACAGATTGGATTTTTGAGTCTCACCTGTGTGCCCTTTGCCTTTCCCCCTCATCTGTTGCCAAGTATCGGTCTGCAACCGAGTGTTCCATCGCACGTTGCTCAGTGACGTCCTCTAGTCGTGATTCGGGTGGTACTTGGATCATTGATTCCAGTTCCACACACCACATGACCTGTCGTTGTTGCCTCGGTCCTGTGGCATCTGTTCGTTCTGTTTGCACAGGTNTTCTTGCATCTGGTGATGACTTGTGTGGGGGAGTACAGCTGGCATGTGATGATGATGGGCCTGACACTACAGATTGGATTTTTGAGTCTCACCTGTGTGCCCTTTGCCTTTCCCCCTCATCTGTTGCCAAGTATCGGTCTGCAACCGAGTGTTCCATCGCACGTTGCTCAGTGACGTCCTCTAGTCGTGATTCGGGTGGTACTTGGATCATTGATTCCGGTTCCACACACCACATGACCTGTCGTTGTTGTGACTTTGTTGTCCTTGGTCCTGTGGCATCTGTTCGTTCTGTTTGCACAGGTTCTGGTTAGTCCTTGCCAGTCTAGGGTGTTGGGGTTGTATGCTTCGATGGTCCGTCTGGCCCCTTGTATCTTTCCGACGTGCTTTTTGTGCCTGACCTTGAGCTCAGCTTGCTCTCTGTGCATGCTTGTACTCTGATGGGACTCTTTGTGGAGCACATTAGAGACTCCGTAAGAGTGACTGCTCTTGATACTCGCACTATTGTTCTTCATGTCTCTGTTGTGGATGATCTGCATCGTGAACCTTAGATCTCTTCTCCTTGCTCTGTTTCCCCTCCTGCTCGTGTGTTTCTCACTGGTGTCCTGTCTGCTGAGCACCAGTGCCTGCTGCATGGATGTCTGTGTCATGTGGGCTTCGACACTATATCAAAGCTCATTAGGACACAGCCCGGACTTGGTCTTGATGTGGCCTATTTGAAGAAGCCACCCAAGACTGATTGTCTATTCTGCGCCCAGGGTAAGATGGATCACTGCACCTACCCTAACTTCCGTTCTCTAGCCCTTCATCCTCTCGAGCTGGTCCATTTGGACCTTCTCGGTCCTCTCCCTATCAAATCTTTGTCCAATTGGGGCCGATACATCCTGACCCTGACCAATGACTTCACCCGAATGCGGTGGGTCTACAGCCTGTGCCAAAAGAGTGATGCCGCTCTTGTGATTTATCTCTGGCTAGTGATGGCTGAGCTTCATTCTCGCCACTAACTGCATACCTTCCACTCGGATCGCGACGGTGAGTTCCTTGGCGAGATGGACAGTTTCTTTGCCGAAAGCGGGGTTTTTCACCAGGTTTCTGCTCCTGCCACTCCTCAGCAGAACGGTGTCTCTGAGCGCTGGAACCTCACAGGATGCGGTTTGTGATATAGGGTCTGAGTGCGGTCTCTCGGAATCTTTCGTCTTTGAAGGATTTGCCTACATGACGTGGGTTTTGGAACCGCTTCTCGCACGGTCCTCTTTCGGGTCACGTTATACCGTACGATCTCTGGTTTGGCCACTATAAAAATCTGCATCTTGCTCGTGTCTGGGGCTTAGTGGTTTCTGTGTGGTACACCGAGGATCAGTTTGGGTCCAAGGTTTCTCTGCGGGGTCGCTTGTGTGCCTTCGTCGGCATCTCTGCACGGTTGAAGGCCTGGCATTTTTGGGACCCCACCTGTCGTTGCATTGTTGAGTCACGTGATGTGCTCTTCTTTGAGTCTCTCACCTACTGCGACCTGACCTCAATTGTGTCGATGTCTGTCACACACGTTCCTATGTGTGAGGCTTCTGAATAGATGGGGGAGTCTGAGCCTACGAGCACCTCTCGTCCGGCTGATGTATCTGTTGGAGCCCCCTCCACTTCTCGGTCTCCAGCTCTTGATGACCCAGCAATCATCACTGTCAGTCCAGAGATCTATCTCGTCCAGCCTGTCTCTTCCCCTATGCCCTCACGCATAGTGGACACCCACGATGTTGTCCCCTTGTCCACTGGTACTCCTGTTTCTATGGATGGTCGTGCTGCCAGTATTGCATCTCCCATCAGTTCACAAGCCTCTCCTCCCACTGTGTCACCTCCCCTCGTGCCTGAGTCCTCACAGAATGTGGTCGCGCCTATCTCTGAGCCTGTGATCAGCCCTTCAAGCCCAGACTACTCGCGTGAGCCCGATGTTCCTCTTTGACCGTTGGGCTATGGATTCCAGCGAGTGTTAGGTCGCGCATCCAGTCACTCCACTCGTAGCGTTGTGAGTGGAAATCCCCGCACAAAGGCCCTCGGCCTGAGTGTCTGCACAGATCACACAGAGGTATATCCAGCGTGTCCGGTAGGTCACGATCTGGTCACTCACGAGTTTCGTACCGTTTGTAATGAAACAGCTGACCTTATGGTCATCAAGCCCAGTTCTGAGGCGTGCACACTTGCCACTCAGAGCTCTCCCTCGTTGGCGCCTGATCCGGGTACACTGAGGGACGCCCTCTCATCAGAGGATGCCGGCGCCTGGCATGCTGCCTGCGAGGATGAGCTTTGTGCCATTTGGGAGCATGGAGTTTACGAGCTAGTCAACCTTCCACATGGGAGGAAGGCTATTCAGGTCAAGTGGGTATCTTACAAGAAAGTGAAGCCGGATGGCTCACTCGAATGCCAGAAGGCTGGCTTGGCCGTCAAGGGGTACTCTCAGATTGAGGACATTGATTACACTGACACCTTTGCCCGTGTCAACTGCATGACCTCAGCTCGTGCTGTGTTTGGTGTGGTGGCTTAGCATGATAGGGAATTGCACCAGATGGATGTGAACAATGTGGTCCTCCATGGCTCTTCGGATGAGGAGATTTACGTGGCCCAGCCACCACGCTTTGAGGACGGTGACAAGGTCTGGCGCTTGCGCAAGTCCTTGTATGGACTAAAACAGTGTCCTCGGTGCTGGAACCAGGAGATCACAGGCACCTTGACTCACGCGGGATATGTACAGAGCGAGGCAGATCCCTCTCTCTTCATCCGATAGGCGCCTGAGCGGTTCACCGCCATCCTGGTCTATGTAGATGACCTCTTGATTGCGTCTCCCTCCTTGGAGGCCGTGAAGGAGGCCAAGGCGGTCCTCCAGATTGCCTATACGATGAAGAACCTTGGTCCTACAGCGGTGTTTCTTGGCGTGGAGATTGTACGAGACCGCAGACTCCGGACGCTTCTCTTGTATCAGGCTCGATACGAACACGTTGTGGGAGAGCACTCCAGTGACCTTGGCACAACGCCCACGACCTCCACACCTCTCACACCTGATGGGCAGGACACCCTAAAGGTGGACGATCCCACACAGTTGGGGAAGACAGTGGATGTGACCTTGTACCTCCCCCTCTTCGGACCTCTGATGTACTTGGCCGCTACCTCACAACCCGATATCGCTTTTGCCGTCAACCTCCTTGCACAGTTTTTGCAGGCTCCACGTGCTAGAGCCCTCCCGGCGGCTGTGCAAGTGGTGTGGTATGTGGTTTCCATACCGTACCTTGGACTCTGCTTTTGCGGGTATTGCTTGGTGGTTTTTGACGGCTACACTGATACCGACTTGGCATGGAGTCAAGATGGATGCAGTCGCACTGGTTATGTGTTCTTGCTTGGTGATACCGCTAAGTCCTAGCGCAGTGGGAAGTAGCGTTGCATTGCACGTACCTTGTCAGAGGCAGATTATGTTGCTCTTGGTGCAGGGGCTGCTGAGGCAGTGTGGCTGCAGCGCTTGTTCCTTGAGGTGGGTTAGTCAGTGCCCGCCATTGTGCTTTGCAATGACAACCAGAGTGCTCTTGCCATTGCGAAGAAATCTGGTTTCTTTCATGCTTCCATGAAGTACATTGCGGTTGAGCATCACTTTGTGCATGATGTGGTGGAGCGACACGTGATCTTCGTTATATGGGTCGGCACTGACATGGAGCGTGCTGACTTCTTAACGAAGGCACTGGCGTGCGGGAAGTTTTTGGTGGCCAGTCGTTTCGTTGGGCTTCGCCCCTTGCCTGAGAGTGGTTGAGTGCGGGGTATGTCTGGGCCCATTTCATGACTGTTTCTGCACTCGTCCTTGTACTCATTTCAGTGTTGCACGTGTATGGACATGCATACCATCGGGTCATGGGGGAGTGTTGTGATTTGTGACGGTCCTATTGACCTGTGCAGTTTACTACGACCACTTGGCCGTGTCCATTCTTGTACAGATCCCTGATGTAGACCCAGGTGGCACTGGGGCATTTTTTGGTGGTGGACTACCTGCTTGAAGCTGATCGACGGTCGTCCCTGAGTCTTGGATGCTGTCCGGGACCTTCTCCAGTTTATCTGCAGCTTGTAGGATTTCATTGGTGGACTGGAGGTGGACCGGATTTGCATGTTTCTGCATTGTGTCTCCACTGATTGTTGCCAGATGCATTCATGTGACCAGTCATAGCGTCTGACTTTAGATTTTGTACCTGTAGCTTCAGACTGCGTAGCGTTCTGACTTGTATACGCTGAGTTATGGCCAAAACAGTGGTTTTAGGCCGGTTTTAGGATAGATCTTGCACTGCTGCGTGCGACACCCGCCATGCGCTGCGGCAGGTACTTATGCCATGGACCTGTCATCTGTCATTTCTATCTGCAAATGCTATTAAAGCATTCTGACACTTTCCTTTGTGTCGCCTAGCCAGACCCTTGCCGTTGTGTGCACGACTTGTGACTGTCGTCAGCATGTGACCAGGCACTGATGCCTAGTGAGCGGCGGTATCGCCAGGAAGCTTCCACAAAATTTCTCTCCAGACAACATCCAGGATTCTGGGGCAGTCGTCGGTCAACTCCATGCAAGTGGTCCTTCACCAGACAACGCACCGGCACCACCTGGGTCCGCATCAGGGATCTCAACGGGCATGGACACGGCCGAGTGGTCACAGTAAATTGTACAGGTTGACGGGAACATAAGAAGTCACAACACTCCCCCATGTCCCGATGGTACGCATGTCCATACGTGTGCAGCATTGAATCGAATACAACAACGAGTGCAAAAATAGTCATGATACAGACACAGACACACCTCGCACTCAACCACTCTCAGGTAAGGGGCGAAGCCCAACAGAACGAATGGCCACCAGAAACTTCCTGCGAGTCAGTGCCTTTGTCAAGAAATCAGCACGCTGCATGTTAGTGCAGACCCAGATGATGGAGATCATGTGTTGCTCCACCAGATCATGCACAAAATGATGCTCAACCGCAATGTGCTTTGTGGGAGCATGAAAAACACTAGAGTTCCCCCAAATGGCAAGAACAATCTCGTTGTGGCAGCGAAGCACAACGGCGGGGAGTGACTGACCGAAGTCAAGGAACAGGCACTGCCACAACACTGCCTAAGTAGCCCTTGCATCCAAAGCAACATACTGTGCCTCCGACGACCTACGTGCAATGCAGCCATGCTTCTTGTTGCACCATGAAAGAGCGGTACCATCGAGTAGGAACACGTAGCCAGTGCGACTGTGTCCATCTGGACTCCAGGCCCACTCCCTCTTGGTGTAGCTTTCAAGAACCACCGAACACTGCCAGTGAAAGCATAGTCCGAGGTATTGTGTAGAGACGACATACGGCACCACTCGCACAGCTGCATGAAGGGCTCTAGCACATGGAGCCTCCAAAAACAGTGCAAGGAGGTTAATGGCGAAGGCGATGTCGGGGCGTGTGGTAAGATCAAATTCCTAGGAAACAAGTTGGGGCAGCAAAGCTATTGATGCAACATGCACGCATCCATGCTCGTTGCTTAGTGAGCTGTTGCCTCAGTTTGCTGCTCTAGAATCTAATTCTTAGTACTCTGCGTTTGATACTCAGAGATGCGCACGCCAGTGTTAGCGCCAGAAAGCAGCTGAGAACTGGAAAGAACTAAATAAGGATGAAGAATGAACAAGAATGAGAGACCCCTCCAAGTTATAGCTCATCCCCAGCTCTGTAAAACGTGTGACTCAGCTCACCAGCCAATGAGGAAAAAGAATATTTTATGGCAGGCAGGGTTTTCTCGGAGAGCCCTGCCAGACGGCCGACAGCCCAAAACCCGAGCATCGTCTGTTTTGCTTGAAAGCTGGACCACACCATAATACTGGTGCTGCAAACGCACTCTTGCGGTCAGAATCAGCTAGAGAAATAGCAATCAAAAGTTATGGCTGCCTAAACCCTGGCAACGTCTGCTCTAGTCCCCGGTACCAACAGTGCTAAAAAAATACGACACTTAGACCCTATGCACAACAAGGCGCTACGAAGGCAATAGTGCAGTCAGACCCAGCACTGGACGCGTGTAAATAGCATATGCAGCGAGAGAGACTGCTGGCGACACGACGGCCGAGGAGGTCTGCCGATGGAGCTGAGCACGTTGTAGGGAGGAGGCTCCAGCAAACTGAGTGTACGCTTTAGCGTGCGTTGGCTCCACACAACGACACTCCAATAGCATCACGTGTCGTCCTCAATTGTCTGCACGTCAATGTACACAAGCTTGGAGGACACAAGAACAGAGTACAATGAGAGATCCGCAAAAAACAACAGTCCCCCATAAATCACAGGCATAGTGCACATGGAAGGGAAGAGAGCACAGAGACCAAGAGGGCAGGGGAAGAGACAAGGTAAGAGAGAGAGAGGACCTCATGGATGCACACCAACCGCACTCACAGCCTTGTTGAGCAAGTCACGCTTCAATACCTTGGTCAAGAAGTTAGCCACATGCCGTGCCGTCTCAATCCACACAATGCTGGTGCTTTTGTCATGCAACAACGAGCGCACATAGTGATAATTGACGTTGATATGCTTTGTTCGAGTGTGATGCGTGCCGTTATTGTGAGCAATGGCCATGGAACTCTCATTGTCACAGTGCAGCGTGATGGACGGGACTGACTGACGCAACTCGGACAACAGGCAACGCAACCACACGCTCTTACACGCGCCACAACCAAGTGCCACATACTCAGCCTCAGCAGTACTGCGTGCAATGTAGCCTTGCTTGCCTCCGTGCTAGGATACTGCCGTGCCTCCAACGAGAAAGATCTAGCCATTGTGACTCTTATCGTTTTGGATTGCCGGCCAAGTCACTGTCAGTGTAACCAACCACCACAATGGACGGCTATCAAAAAGACATGAGGCCTTGCTGTGGAGTCGAGACGACATATTGCAGTACTCTGATTGTAGCCTCTAAGTGAAAGCGACAAGGCTTCTCAGAGAACTGTGCTAGGAGGTTGACGACGAACGTAGTGTCTGGACGCGTCGTCGTCGCCAGGAACATCAGTGACCCAATGACACGCAAGTACGTGGTCACATCAACTTGCTCCTCCACAACAGCTGGGTCAAGGCTCTTGAGCATTGCCTGACCATTGGATGACATGGGTGAGGATGCTCTTGGCACGAGGGGTAGGTCCTTAGCAAAGTGCTCGGACAGGGTCTGGACGTAGGCGACCTGATGGGTCTGTAGGATTCCCATGGAGCGATCATGCTGAAGCTCCATGCCAAGAAAGACTCGTGCTGAACCGAGGTCTTTCATCTAGTAGGCAATATGCAGCAGATCCTTGACCCGCTGGATGGCAGTTATCTCCGGCAACGTGATGACTAGGTCATCGACATAAACCAGGACAACGACGAAGGGCTCACCTCGCGGACTGATAAACAGTGTGGGGTCGGTAGTGCTGCGGAGGAGGCCGCCACTCAGAACCGTGCGACTGATCTCTTGGTTCTAGTAGCGCGGTGACCACTTCAGGTCGTAAAGGGCCTTCCGCAGCTTCTTGACCTTGCCAGAGTCATCATCAAACCCTGGGGGTTGCACCATGTAGAGCTCCTTACCTTCCAAAGAGCTATGGAGAAAGGCGTTGCTCACATCCATTTGATGCAGCTCCCACCCGTGCTGGGCAACCAGGCAAAACAACGCTCGGCTAGTCGAGAAACGACCGACCGGGGTGAAGATCTGGTCATAATCGACCCCGGGGACCTGAGTGAACGCCTTGGCCATAAGACAGACCTTGTACTTTTCCCGTGACCCGTCTGGCTTCCACTTTTGTAGGAGCACACACTTGGCGCTGATGGCCTTTTGGTCGGAGGGACGGTCAACAAGCTCATAAACCTGGTGTTGCCGAATGGCAGCAAGCTCCTCGGCGCATGCAACCTCCCAGTGTGCGGCCTCGGGAGATGCCCGGGCCTCCTGTAGGGTGGATGGGTCCACTGGTTTCTCTGTGGGACGGACACTGAGGGCGAGTACGTCTCGTGCCCCAGGTGGAAAGTGCGTGAGTGTGGCCACAACAGCACGTCGGTGCTCCTGTTGGAGCAAGGCGTAGCCCAAAGCTGACCTCGAATGCATGTCAGTGATGACTGACAAAGTGGACAAGTCAAGCGCCTTGGTGCTAGGGTCCCCACTCACGGCTGTGGGAGTGGGTCTACCATGAGGCATGGAGTCTCTTGGGGTGACAAGGGGTCGTGGCACCAGAGGGCACGAGGAGGCAACCTGAGTGCTCAATGTCAGTCTGGGATGGAGGCTCCTTCCCCGACCACGTGTGTAGCACGCCAATACTGACGGGACAGTCGGCCGGGTGGTGGTGGCAGACACGGGCGGGGAGGCCGGCCCAGTGGGCCTGGCGGACACGGATGGGGCAGGTGGCCTGAGGGGCTGGCGGACACGTGCGGGGAGTCCGGCCCAGTGGGGCTGGCGGACACAGATGGGGCAGCCGGACCTGAGAAGCTAGAGGACACAAGCGGACAAGCCGACCGAGATGGGCTGGCGGACACGGACTGGAAAGCCGGCTCAGAGGGGCTGGCAGACACAGACAGGGCAGCCGGCCCTTAGGGACTGGCGGACACGGATGGGGCAGCTAGCCCTGAGGGCCTGGCGGACACGCGTGGGGAGGCCGGCCTAGTGGGGCTGGCGGACACCGATGGGCCACTCGGCCCTGAGGAGCTGGCGGACACGGGAGTGCAAGATGGCCTAGAGGGGTTGGCGGACATGGACGGGGAAGACGGCTTGGAGGGGCTGGCGGACACAGACAGGGGAGCTGAAACTGCGGGACTGGCGGACACGGATGGGGCAGCCGGCCCTGAGGGGCTGGTGGACACGGGGGGGAGGCCGGCCGAGTGGGACTGGCGGACACGGATGGGGCAGCCGGCCCTGAGGGGCTGGCGCACACTGGCGGGGAAGCCGGCCGAGAGGGATTGGCGGACACGGATGGGGAAGCCGGCCCTGAGGGGGTGGCGAACACGGACGGGGGAGCCGGCTAGGAGGGGATGGCAGACATGGACGGGGAAGCCGGCTTGAGAGGATCAGGGGACGCAGACCATGGAACGCCTGGACGTTACTGGACGGAGGACGAACCCACCAATCTCCCACGCGACGGGAGGAACATCAACGCGTCGGAGCGAACGAGGTCATGGGGAAATAGGTCTTCAAAGAAGAGGGTGTCCCGTGACTCGACTAAGCAGTGCCGGGAATGATCCCCAAAACGCCATGGCTTTGACTGACGCGAGACATTGAGGAAGGTGCAGGGTCATCTACGAGGTTTGAGCTTGCTGCCCTGTTGTGGGGCAGGCAAGCACACGATGACCACGCAACCCCAGATACGAGCTGGGTGAAGGTCGGCGCGCTCGCTGCACCAGTGCTGGTATGGTGTGGACTGCTGGGGAAGGGGTCCATAAGGAATTTGATTCCAGACCCACGTCATGTAGGTCATGGCTTCAAAGTAGAAGCCATCGAAGAGACCAGACTCGTCCCGCATGGTGCGGATGGCATCGGCCATGGTGTGGTTTCACTGTTTGGAGACACCGTTCTCGGTTGGCGTGCACGGCGCCGACATCTCGTGATGGACGCCTCAAGATGCAAGGACGAGTGTGGTCTCCCCCATAAACTTGCCACCGCAATCAGAGCGGAAGCGGTGGAGAGGGCGACTACACTCGCGCTCAGCACGGACCAGCCAGTCCTGAATGGTGGGGGCGACATCGCTCTTCTGTCAAAGAAAGAAGACCCAGTGGTAGCGGGAGTCTTCATCGATGCGGGTCAGGACGTAGCATCCATGCTCCCCGACGGACTCTGTCGGAAGGGGACCCATGACATCAGAATTGACTAAGTCCAAGGGTCCGGATGCACGAGAGGTAGACAGGGGGTAGGTAGACCAGTGCATCTTTCCCTGAGCACATTCAATGCATTCACTGGGACACGGCAGAGGAAATGAGTTTGGATCAAGACCCTTGGCTGGCTGCGTGTGAAGCATGCTGTCAACAGTCTCAGAGTGGACGTGGCAAATGCGGCGATGCAGGAGATGTGTGTGCTGTGGAGAGATCAAACTAGTGACAAACATATGGTCAGTGTCGGCAGGTGGCAAGGAGATGTAGGAAGGTGCAGAAAAGCGTGGCACGAGCCACAAGTTACCATGGGCGGTGGCATCAAGGATGACACAACCAGACGGATGCAATGACACAGTGCCGACACCACCGAAGTGCAAGACGTCCATATGGTCATGCGGTCAAGTGCGTCTACAAAGAGAAGGCTGAGCTCAAGACCAGGGACAAATAGGACGTCAGTCCCAAAGACATCTCGAGCAGGACCACGGAAGCGAACAACATCGACGCCACAAATGGGTAAGACCTGACCAGAACCCGTCCGAACCCGAGTAACATCGATGACTGGGCCAAGGACACTGAAGGCCTTGCGTGAGGCCGTCATGTGATGGGTGGCCCCGGAGTCGATGATCCAGGTCTTAGAAGCATCTTAGACAGGTGTCGCCAAATCATGAGCGGTCACATGGCAGTGAGCAAGGGACGTAGACGTGGTGGAAGGGGGTGCAAACCGGCGCTGCTTGTCATCCAACCAGGTAACATCATTCCAAAACGAAGCAAGTGGGAAGGGCATGACAAAGGACAGGGCGGACATAGGTACAGGGCATGATCGTAGCACAGACTCTGTCATACAAGGTAGTGCAGGTGAACAAGTGATGACACAATTCACACTTCCCTGGGGAGGAGGGCAAGGAAGGCCGAGCTGGAGTGCGATGAGCTACTCAAGCTGACGTTCACGGGTAGAGGATCTGACAGAGTACACTAATGGCGGTGTGACTGCACCGGAGTTTAGGAAGGAGGAAGGCGCCGGTGACAGAAGAGCGGGCACGGACGGCTGCTGATGATACTGTGATGGAGTTGTCGAGGGAAGAAAGGGCGCGGGCACCTGCGGGTGATATGGCGGTGGAGTTGTCGCGGGTGGCGCGGATGTAACAGGAGCAGCGACAATCATGGCAGCGGTGGCAAGACGACGCTCGCGCTAGCGACGCATGGTGATGATGACACATGCCTCATCCGTCGGGAGTGGACACATGTACCACCCGTGGCCTGACAGACCGCACTTATGGCAGACAAGGCTGCCGCCACAAAATCCGCTAGACTAATGTTGTGGGTCCTTGCCCTTCTTGCTCCTATGCTTCTTCTTGCTAGACGAGGAGGCGCCTCCGGAGGACGCTACTATTGCGGCGGCGGCAACAGCCACTGAAGCAATGGTAGGAGATGTGAGGGAGTCTGTGTACTGAATACGTGACTCTTGACAAGCCTCCTTGATGCGGAGGAAGAGCTCGTATTCCCAGGGCATGAGGGTACCCTAGGCACCCATCGTGGTGAGAACCTCATGGGAGTAATGAACAAAGACGTCAGAGAAAGCGTCGAATGCACCGTACTTGATGGTTAGAAGTACAGAGAGAGGGGGTGGTGCAGCGTCTCTGAGGTGGCACAAGATATCCTTTGCGCATTGCTAGTAGGAGGTGACCCTCTCGGTCTCTCCCATACAGAGGGAGTTGAACTCCCGGAGCACGCAACTGGTCTCAGCNACAGCCACTGAAGCAATGGTAGGAGATGTGAGGGAGTCTGTGTACTGAATACGTGACTCTTGACAAGCCTCCTTGATGCGGAGGAAGAGCTCGTATTCCCAGGGCATGAGGGTACCCTAGGCACCCATCGTGGTGAGAACCTCATGGGAGTAATGAACAAAGACGTCAGAGAAAGCGTCGAATGCACCGTACTTGATGGTTAGAAGTACAGAGAGAGGGGGTGGTGCAGCGTCTCTGAGGTGGCACAAGATATCCTTTGCGCATTGCTAGTAGGAGGTGACCCTCTTGGTCTCTCCCATACAGAGGGAGTTCAACTCCCGGAGCACGCGACTGGTCTCAGCCTCGCTGAAGAGACGATGGGGGTGTGTGAGTGTGTGCCAGGCAGCTGTAGGGTCAGGAAAGCTACTAGTGGTGAAATCGCCGATGAAGGGCTCGAGGGCAAGACGTGCTGTTGGAGGGGCGACAGGGATGAGGGCACGCACGGCGCGACCTGCATCAAATACCTAGTTGGCCTAAGTGGAGTCGAAAGGCAGGACGTAGTAGGGCCACAGGCCCTCACCTTGTGCCCAGATTTGGAAGCTGAGCTCTCAGCTACGGAACTGCAAGCCGACCTGGAGCGGCGGCGGTGGGGTTTTGAAGTCCTTCGGCCTGCGCCTTGCACCCGGAGTGGGACCTAGGACTGAAGTCTCTGTCTGCTACTGGTGGTGGGTTTATTTCTGCGCTAGACACTGTGTGGCAGAGGAGATTACAGGACTGGCATGCCCATGTGGGACAAAGGGCGGCTGCTGATGCTAATCCTGCTTCTACTGCTGTTGCGTGTGCTGCTACTGTTGCTGTGACCACTGCTGTGATATATGTGTCAACGGCTGTACTACTGCGAGGTGTTGCGTTAGTATTTTGAGCTGCTGGCGTATTGCAACTAGCGGATCTTTAGAGCGTGTAAGGCCGACGACAGAGCTTGTAAGGCGTTGGTACTACTGCGACTGTTGTTGCTGCTATTATTGTTACTGATGTTGTTGCTGCTACGTTTGCTACTACTGTTGCTGAAACTATTGTTGCTACTGTTATTTTTGTTGTTGCTGCCATTGCTGTTGTTGTTGTTGTTGTTTTTGCTGCTACAATTGTTGCTACTGTTCCTGTTGTTGCTTCTGCAGTTGCTACTGCTATTGCTGTTGCAACTACTATTGTTACTATTGCAGCTATTGCTGTTGCTGCAGTTGCTGAAGACAAGGGGGTCCCCGCCCTGAGGAAGAGGACCTCACTTTGCTTTGGCTTTTTGCCATGGTGAGCCTAGTTGTCTCTGTTTCGGTCTCTTTTTCTTGTAGGTGTTGATGTCAACAATGATGTCTATGCTGATGTCAGCCGGTTTTGGCTGATGTCGTTACTATTTTTGTCGCTGCTGTTGATGCTGCTGCTGACGTCAGTGGTGATGACATTAGTGATGTTAGTTGTGAGGTCAGTGGTGGTCATTACGTCATTGCTATGACTACTACATGCTGTAGCCGCATGTTACTGCTTTTGCCGCACGCTGCTACTTATGCTTTAAGCTATTTCTACACACTGCTACTGTTGCATGCTGCTACTACTGCATGCTTCTACTATTGTTACTTTTGCTAGTATTGCTGTACGCTCCTAGTGCTATGGCACACCGCTGTCGTACGCTGCTGCTACCCGCCGCTACTGCTGTGATGCTACTTTGCAGCTAATGTGGCTATTCCACTGCTGCTGTTGTGGCACTAGCAGCTGTTGCTACGGCGCAGCCCTGTTGTACACAGGTGCACGCTGCTACTATGGCCGCAACTGTGGTGCTGCGCTCTGTGATGGGTGTTACCACCCTTGCGGTTGCTGTTGCGATGGTTGCGAGGGTGGGGTATTTTTTTTCGAAGTGTTTTTTTCTTGTTACGTTGTTGTGAGCTGCTATTGCTGTTGCCTGCTACTACTGTTGTTGGTTGCTCCTTGCTACTGGCTGCTGCTAATGCTCACTATTGCAAGCTATTGTTGTGAGCTATAGCTCGTTGCTATTGCTACGAGCTGTAGCTTGCCACTCTTGCTGCAAGCTGCAGCTTGCTGCTACTGGTATGAGCTACAACTTGTTGCTACAGTTGTGAGCTGTAGCTCCTTGCAGTTGTTGCAAGCTGCATTTTGCCGCTGTTGCTACAAGCCACAGATTTTTGTTGCTAGTATGAGCTGCTGCTCGCTACTACAGTTGCAAGCTGTAGCTTGCTACTGCTGCTATTGTTGCGAGTTGCAGCTCGATGTTGCTGCTGTGAGCTATAGCTTGTTTTTGCTGCCGTGAGCTGCTGCTCGCTAGTGCTCACTGCTGTTTGTTGCTACAAGCTGCTTCTTTCTACTGGGAGCTATTGCTTGTTGCTACAAGCTGTTGCTTGCTGGTGCTAGCTGCTGCTGCTCCTACGAGCTGCTACAAGCTGCAGCTGCCAATGGCTGTTGCTTCTGTGTACAGCTACTGCTGGCTGGTGCTGCAACTGCTCGCTGATGGTGCAACCTGGTTGACGTCGCGACGTGCGTCGTCGTCGTGGTGCGTGACGTTGCTGGCCGCTCACCTCTTTGCGTCACGCGTGGGGGTTAGTGATGTCGGAGAAATCGGGCAGCATTTCTCCTGGCCTAGTGGCCGTGCTCAAATTCCTAGGCAACAAGTTGGGGCAGTAGTGTTGTTGATGCAGCGTGCAGGCATCCACGGTCGTTGCTCAGTCAGCTGCTCCCTCAGCTTGCTGTTCTAGAATCTAGGTCTGAGTGCTCTGTGTTTGTTACTCAGAGATGCGCACACCAATGTTAGCGCCAGAAAGCAGCTGAGAACTGGAAAGAACTGAATAAGGATGAAGAATGAACAAGAATGAGAGACCCCTCCAATTTCTAGCTCCTCCCCAGCTCTGTAGAACTTGTTAATAAAATCACCAGCCAATGAGAAAAAAAACCATTTTCTGGCAGGCATGGTTTTCTCGACGAGCCCTGCCAGACGGCGACAGCCCAAAACCCGGGCGTCATCTGTTCTGCCTGAAAACTGGACCATACCATAATATTGCCGCTGTGAACGCACTCTTGTGGTCAGAATCAGCTAGAGAAATAGCAATAAAGAGTTATGGCCGCCTAAACCCTGGCAACGTCTGCTCTAGTCCCGGTACCAACAGTGCCCGAAAAATACGAAACTTAGACCCTATGCATAACAAGGCGTTGCGAAGGCAATAGTGCAGTCAGACCCAGCACTAGATGCATGTGAACAGCATATGCAGCGAGAGAGAGTGCTGGCAACACGATGGCCGAGGAGGTCTGCCGATGGAGCTGAGCCCGTTGGAGGGAGGAGGCTCCAGCAAACTGTGTGTATGCCTCAGCGTGCGTCGGCTCCAATCGACGACATTCCAACAACTTCACATGTCATCGTAAATCGTCTCCACACCGATGTACACAAGCGGGGAGGGCACAACAATAGAGTACAATAAGAGATGCGCAAAAACCAACATGGTAGTGGCCAGTTACATCAGGGATCCGATGAGACGAAGTTACAAGGTCAAAAACAGTGTCTCCCCGGACTATGTGGGATCGTCCACCTTTAGGGCATCCTGCCCACCACGTGTAAGGTGTTTAGAGGCCATGAGCACTACGCCACAGAGGTCACTGAAACACTCCCCCACAACCCGTGCGTATCGGGCCCGATGCAGCAGAAGTATCTGATGTCTTCGGTCTCACACGATCTACATGCCAAGAAACGCCGCTACAGGACCAAGATCCTTCATCATATAGGCAGTCAAGAGGACCGCCTTGGCCTTCTTCGCGGCCTCAATGGAGGGAGTCGCGATCAGAAGGTCGTCCACATAGACAAGGATGGTGGTGAACCGCTCGGACGACCAGCGGATATAGAGAGAGGGATCCGCCTTGCTCTGTACATATCCGGCACGAGTCAGAGTGCCTTTAATCTCCTTGTTCTAGCACCAAGGAGACTGCTAGAGTTCGTACAAGGACTTGCGCAAGCGCCAGACCTTGTCACCTTCCTCAAAGCCGGGTGCCTGAGCCACGTAAATCTCCTCATCTAGAGAGCCATGGAGGAACACATTGTTCACATCCATCTAGTGCAGTTCCCTATCATACTGAGCAACCACACCGAACAGAGAGTGAGCTGAGTTCATGCAACCAACAAGGGAAAAAGTGACAGTGTAATCAATACCCTTGATTTGGGAATACCCTTTGATGACTAGCCGAGCCTTGTTGGATTCCAGTGAGACATCCGGTTTCACTTTCTTGCGAAGGACCCACCTTACCTGAAAAGCCTTCCTCCCAGGTGGAAGGTCGACTAGCTCGGAAACTTCGTGCTCTTGGATGGCAAGAAGCTCATCCTTGCAAGCTACATGCCAAGCGTCTGCGTCCTTTGATGAGAGAGCCTCCCTCAGTGTGCCCGGATCAGGCACCATCAAGGGGGAGCTCTGAGTGGCAAGTGCACATGCCTCAGAGCTGGACCGGACAGCCACAAGGTCAGCTTTTGCATCACAAGAGATGCGAAACTAGCGAGTGACCAGGTCATGCCCTACAGGACACGATGGGTGTACCTCTCTGTGATCTGTGCGGACACTCAAGCTTAAGGCCTTTGTGCCAGGATCACCACTGGCAATGCTGCGAGTGGAGCGCTTAGGTGCTCGACCGGACACTTGTTGGACTCCGGAGACCAGTGGTCAAAGAGGACTAGCGGGCTCATGCGAGTAACGTGGGATTGAGGAGCTCCCCTCAAGCTCAGACACAGGCACGACCACACCTGGTGAGGACTGAGGTAAAGGGGCAGGTGATGTAGTGTGAAGATGCTGATGCTGAGATGCTGGTGAAGTGATAGGAGACACAAGGCGTGGTGTAGCAACGGGGTTGGATGGAGGATCACGCACAAAGGTAGGAGTACTGGTGGACATGGGTACAAAATCATGGGTGCCTGTGGGGTGTGAGGGAACACGCTGGACTGAAGAGGTCTCTGGGCCGACGGCTATGATCGATGGGTCATTAAGAGCTAGAGACCAAGAAGTGGAGGGGGCTCAAATGGACACATCAGCCGGACGAAAGTTGCTCGTAAGCCCAGACTCCCCCATCCGTCAAGAAGCTTCACAAGTAAGAACGTGCGTGATAGACATGGACGTGATAGAAGTCAGGTCACGGTAGATGAGAGACACGAAGAATAGCGTATCGATGGACTCAACGATATGACGACAAGAAGGGTCCCAAAAACGCCAGGCCTTTGACCGCAGGGAGATGCCTACAATGGCACACAAATGACCCCAAAGGGAGATCTTGGACCCCTGCTTGTCCTTGGTGTACCACGTAGATGCCACGAACCCCCAAACACGAGCGAGACGCAGATTGGCACGACGGCCAAACCAGAGCCCATACGGTGTAACATGGTTTGGAAGAGGACCGTGCGGAAGGTGGTTCCAGACCCATGTCATGTAGGCGAATCCTTCAAATGCCAAGGATTCAAGGAGACTGCACTCAGAACGCATAACAAAAACCGCATCCTCCTTCGTGCGGTTCCAACGCTCAGAGACGCCATTGTACTGAGGAGTAGCAAGAGGAGAAACCTGTTGAAAAACCCCGTGCTCGGTAAAGAAGCTGTCCATCTCACCAAGAAACTTGGTGCCATGATCCGAATTGAATGTGTGTAGCTTGTGGCGGGACTGACACTCAACCATCACTAGCCAGAGACAAAGTACGAGAGCGACATCGCTCTTCTAGCACGGGCTGTAGACCTACCACATCGGGGTGAAGTCATCAGTCAAGGTCACGACGTATCAGCCCCGATCGGACAAAGAATCGACAATGAGAGGACCAAGAAGGTTCAAATGGACAGCTTGAGAGGGCGAAGAGATCGAGAACGGAAGTCAGGGTAGGTGCAATAATGCATCTTATCCTGAGCACAAAACATACAGTCGATCTTGGGCGGCATCTCAAAAGAGGTCAGATCAAGACAGAGTGCGAGCTGTGTCTGAATGAGCTTCGACAAAGTGTTGGAGCCAACATAACACAGGCAACAATTCAGTAGTCACTGGTTCTTAGCAAAGAGAACACCAGTGACAAACATACGAGCGAGAGGGCAAGGGGAGCGAGGAGAAGAAGAGATCCGAGAGACAAGATACAGGTCGTCCATGACGGAGGCACGAAGAACAACGATACGAGTATCAACAGTGGTCACAGACGCAATGTCTGCGATGTGCTTCACGAAGATTCCCATCAGTATGCAGGCACACACAGAAAGAAAGGTGCGCTCAAGGTCAGGCACAAAAAGCNAGAACGGAAGTCAGGGTAGGTGCAATAATGCATCTTATCCTGAGCACAAAACATACAGTCGATCTTGGGCGGCATCTCAAAAGAGGTCAGATCAAGACAGAGTGCGAGCTGTGTCTGAATGAGCTTCGACAAAGTGTTGGAGCCAACATAACACAGGCAACAATTCAGTAGTCACTGGTTCTTAGCAAAGAGAACACCAGTGACAAACATACGAGCGAGAGGGCAAGGGGAGCGAGGAGAAGAAGAGATCCGAGAGACAAGATATAGGTCGTCTATGACGGAGGCACGAAAAACAACGATACGAGTATCAACAGCGGTCACAGTCGCAATGTCTGCGATGTGCTTCACGGAGATTCCCATCAGTGTGCAGGCACACACAGAAAGAAAGGTGCGCTCAAGGTCAGGCACAAAAAGCATCTCGAAAAGATATAGAGGGCTAGACGGACCATTTAAGCACACAACCCCAACACCCTGGACTGGCAACGACTAACCAGAGCCTGTACAAATGGAGCGAACAGAAACAAGAAGATTGAGGAAAACAAAGTCACTACGACAAAAGGTCATGTGGTGAGTGGCACCAGAATTGATGATCTACGTGCCACCAGGATCACGACTGGAGGATGTCACTATGCAATGGGCAATGGAACACTCGGCCTCGGATAGACACTGAGCAGCATGTGAGGAGGTACAACGAAGGACTCAAAGGCAAGACTCGTGAATCCATTTGTACTGTCAGGCCCATCATCGTCACATGCCAGCTGTGTCCCCCACCACACGAGTCATCACAAGCTATGAGAGCAGAAAAGAAACTGTCTGTGAACCACCCGGCTGTGACGACACAATGTCACCTCCTTGAAAACGAAGTGCCAGAAGGTGACAGAGCTCGGCGATGGTGCGGTCATGTGGGTCCAGGAGGCCACTGCTCGTCGGCGGGGAAGTGGGAACTACTGCGGGAACTGCTACGGTTATGGTTGCCGCGTGACCAGAGGGTGTGCTACTTGATGCAGACCGTAGTGCGTGGAAAGCTTGAAGACTGCAAGTGATCCACACCCAGTCGAGTGGCTGGTGGCACTCGGTGCAGTCATGAGTGACTCCACAGTTGTAGTAGTGAAGAGTACATCCACTGCTACTGCTTGGTGACTGCTGCTGCTGTGACTGCTGTTGGCCCGAACCGCACCTCCTTCTCCCCTTCTTCCCCTGTGCTACTATTGCCACACGCTACGTCTCAGTCAGGGTAACTGGGGTACAAAGGGAAGAGGAGGATGTGCCAGAGGATGGAGGAGCGCCTTGCGAGAAGGGCGTCAGTGGCGACGCGATGACCACTGCAGCAAGGGGACTCTCTTGACGGGCCACCGCTACCTCATGTGCGGAAGTCACTTGGAGGAAGAGCTGATGTGCCCAAGGAAGAAGCTGAAGGGAGGTGGAAAAGGGCTCAAGCACAGCGTCACTGTACCTTGTGAAGATGTCTGGGTGCTCAAGTCAAACTCTGAGCATCATTGTGCGGAGCGCCCACTACTATGTACCTCCTAAGGTCCCAAGGCGCGTATAGATGTGCATGGCCCACCGCAAGTAGTCGGCTGCAAAATCGGCAGGTCCCTGAAAAAGGGAGTGAAAGGCGTGAATGTGAGCCATGTGGGTGGCATGTGTCTCTGCAGCAAGCAGGGACAATGCCAATTCCAGCCCCCACGTGGATCAGCCCCCGCGCCTGTGCCGGCCTCTCCAAGGAACGGGCGGAAGTCCACGATGGTCTCGCGCGACATTGCGTGAAGGAGTCTGCGCATTGCCCTAGCCACTGTTAGCATCTGTGCACGGTCCGTAACCTGGTACAGACTGTGATAGTAGGGCCATACTCCCTCTGAAGTGGTCCAGACTTGGAAGAGAATCTCCCAGCAGTCAAAGCCATCCTCGCATGTATATCGTGGGGGCGATGTCTCAAAGTCCTTGGGTTGCCGCTCCATAGGGAGAGCAACCACAGGCTGAGAAGGACAAGGAATGGGGAAGACAAAAGGACGAGGGATTTTGCTGGGGTAGCTGGGGTAGGAATCAGGTGAGGATCGCATCTCTGAGAAAAAAAGAGCCATATGTGTGTGGGGGCCAAGAACTCGTCTCAAGCTGGCGGAGACGCTCCTGAAGCACGCGGATCTCGCTCTCGTGAGTACCATCCTCCAAACCTGGCATCTAAGGGTCCTCATCCCAAGGATCAAGAGGTGGTGGGTCGCGTCCTGCTCCTGTCATTGGTGCAGATGCTGACTGCTGTGTAGAGGGTATGGCACTGCCGACTCCCTCGGAGGTCTGGCGTGGAACCGTGGAGTGACAACAAAGAAGTTGAGTGAGCGTACGGATGCTGTCAGTCTGCTGCATCTCATCCGGCTAGCTCAGCAGGTCTTCAATAGCCTGCGAGTGTGGGCTTATGACCCCTGAAGAGGAGGAATAGGGATCTAGTTGTCCTTTGCATTTGTCACTGGTCGGAGCCATGTTAGCGCTCAGTATGGGCCGGGATTTCAAACTGGTCGGATTTCAGAACCGTCAGTGTTTCTCGAGGAGTTGAAACGTGAAGAAAAATGATGTTTCGATCGCGACATTGCTGATGTCAACAAAGCCAATAGTGATGTCAGCATTTCATGCGCCAGCAAAAAAAACCCAAGCGCTTTTTACGCGAGCTAATTATCTCTTTTTGGAAGTCACGCGGACTCCTCTGTGGGGGTGACCGCGTCACACCCCCTGCCATGTGCTGCCCTATGCAGCCCTGCGTAGCCCTGCGTAGCACCGCGCAACCTTGCACTGTGCTGCACAACTTCTACAGAGTTGCACAACAGTCCTACGCAGCAATTCTGCGCAGCAGTGCTGCGCAGCAGCACTACTTGGTGCCGCTGCTGTGTCTGCCGCCGTTGCTGCTACTTCCTTCGTCGCTCTTGCGCTGCTGTTGCTGCGCGCAGCTGCTCACGCGGCGGGTGCTGCCATTGCTCGCAGCTGCTGCCGTGAGCTCTTGTGAGCTGATTTTTCTCCCCCCTTTCTTTTAGAGATGGGCAGCCAGACAAGGCTGCTGCTGCTGTTGCTTGGCGTGGCTGCTGGAGGAAGAATTTGTCGTAGCTCACCCGGTGTGGTGGTGGGATTTTTTTTCCCGGTGATTTTGCTGCTCCAAACGGCTACAACGAGTCCCAGGATACGGCGGCGGCGGTGACGCTCACTGCTGCTGCCGGTGTTGTGTCTCTATGGTGCAGCTCAACGAGAGCGGTCTCGCTGCTATAATACCATGAGAAACTACTAGGAAGCTTCCTGACCTTGCTGCTGCTGATGTGGCAACACTGTCTAGGCAGGTGGCGCACTAGCAAGCAAGCATGTGCAAGAAACAGCAAGCGTCGGGCTAGGGAGACGCGCAAAGTCTCATAAGCCCCAAGAGCTTAGTAATGCAGAGAGAGAGAGAACAAATCACAGGTGCACAGCATAAACACCTGCTGCGGCGCATGGCGGGTGTCGCACACGGCAGTGCAAGGTCTGTCCTAAAACCGGCCCAAATACACTGCTTTGGCCGTAATTGTGCGCAGACAAGTCAGAACGCTCCACTGTCTGAACCTAGACGTGCAGCATCTTGAGCGGGACGCTATGACTGGTCACATGCATGGATCCGGCATCAAACGGTGGACTCACAATACAAAACATGAAAATCGGGCCCATGGCCAGTCCACGAATAAAGTCCTACAAGCTGCAGGAAAACTGCAGAAGGTCCCAGACAGCATCCACGGTTATGGGACGGTTGTTAGTCAGCTCCGAGTAGGTGGTCCATCACTAGACGACGCACCGGCGCCACCTGGGCCGGCATCAGGGATCTGGACGGGCATGGACACGGCCGAGTGGTCACAGTAAATTGTACACGTTGACGGGAACGTCACAAATCACAACATTGTCATCATGATGACATGGCTACAGGAAAGGGCCACCTCCTTGGACCAAGTGGCTAAATGGCGTCACCAGCCATGCATGCTCTTGCGCCTCAGCAATGTTCATGTGCCTTGTACTTTTGTGCATTCTTGTCGCAAGCTGGTGAGAAGACTCCAGAAATCTTCCTAGCATGCTTGCCACTGGCTGGGTGTCAACGCTCAGTCAACTCGCGACGTCAACACAGGTCGGACGCAAAATGACAAGGGTTTGGCTAGACGACACGAATAGAGTGTCAAATGTGCTTCCATAAATTAACACATGCACAGGGAGATAAGAAATGACAGGTCCACAGCATAAATACCTGCTGCGGCGCACGACGGGTGTCGCATGCGGCAGTGCAAGGTCTGTTCTAAAACCGGCCCAAAAACAATATTTTGGCCGTAACTCTGCGCAGATAAATCAGAACGCTACGCCATCTAAACCTAAACGTGCAGGATCTCAGGCCGGACGCTATAACAGACACACTGGTCACATGCATTCATCCAGTATCAAACAAGAGACACACAATGCAAAACATGCAAATCAGGCCCACGGCCAGTCCACCGATAAAATCCTATAGGCTGCAGAAATACTGTAGAAGATCCTTGACAACATCCAGGACGCTGGGGTAGTCGTCGGTCAGCTCCAGGTTGGTGGTTCACCACCTGCCGACGTGTCGGTGCCTCATGGGTCCGCATCAGGGATCATGTCATCACGCTCTCTTGTACAGCTCCTCTCGTGGCCGTCGCTTGTGACGTGTGGAAGCCATACACACCAACACTCCCCGTGGCTGACACAAATTTCACCATAATGATGTCTGAGCAAAGGTAGAGAAGGATGGCTCGGGCAACCAATCATAGCAAGCACCAATCAAGCATACCACAACACAGGGTCTCCTCGTGAAAATGGTGCATGCCACCAAGTGCCCGGGTCTCGACCATGCAAGATGTCAATCAGACACCTACGTGTCAATCATCATGCAAGAGTGACAGAGAAACAAGGTCTTCTCGTGACCGCGGAAAATGTCCCCAGGTGTGCGGGTCTTGACCACAACATGCATGGATCATAAATAACACATGTTGGCAATGGGTCTCCACGTCACACTGGTAGAATTCACGAGCTGCGTGGGTCTCGACCAGCATAACCTTGACCAGAGCATCGTGCCACACCCCAAGTAACCTCACTGTCCACATAATGGTGTCAGGCCAAAGCCCATACACCAATAGTTGGGTGCTCACCCAAACATAGTTTCTGCCAGATTCTAGAGTCGGTGAGTAACTGTCCCTAGTGTGTGAGAGAGGACAGGGCATGTCTGCAAGGAGAACCAAGAGAGGCAAGACGCCATGGATTGTGGTTTCTCCTACAAGCAAGCCACAAGAGGCAAAGAGGAAGAGTTCACGTAACAGAGGTGAGAAACTGCTAGGAAGCTCCCTAACCTTGATACTGCTGACGTGGCGACACTATCCAGTTGGCTGGCGCACTAGTGAGCAAGCAGGTGCAAAAAACAACAAGGGTAAGGTTAGGGTGATACGCAAAGTCTCATAAGCTCCAATAGCTTAAAAATGCAGAGAGAGATGAAAACTGACAAGCACACAACATAAATACCTGCCGCGGCGCATGGCGGGTGATGTACGCGTTTCTTTTGGCCATAACTCTACGCACAGGAATCCGAACGCAACACCGTCTGAACCTAAAGATGCACGACGTTACAAGTCACACGCACAGGTCTGGCATTGATCAGTGGACAGACAATGTAAAACATCCAAATCGGTTTCGAGAGCTAGTCCACTGAGAAAATTCTAGCAACTGCAAAGATACTACTGAGCACCCCAATATGCACCTGGTGTTGGTTTGTGTGGCTTCCACCCATCACGAGCGACGCTGATGGATTACACCTATACCCCATATTGGTGGTATGGGGTAGAGGAGAGCGTGACGACACGATGGGCCTTGGGAGTGTCCCGAGACTTCTCCAACACCTATGATAGCATTGGCGAGACACGGTTGATGCGTTTCCACAGCCTGGATGGCTTGTCGGGAGCTAGGAGAGCTTTCTTAGTGTGTTGAGACCCACGTACCCGATGGACTCTACCGGTGTGATGAGGAGACTCAATGGCTGTAGTAATGCTTTTGATGTTTGGAAAGCCGTTTGTGATGTCTAGACGCTGATTCCAAGTGTTTCTAGCACTGCTCGTATCGTCTATGTGGTCGAGACCCGTGCACTTGGAGTGCTATTCCAGTGCCTCGAGGAGACAACCTTTGTTGTTCACGTGGTCTGTGCAGTGTGCTTTTCCCGTTGACTCGTTCGGGCTAAGAGGGGATGACGGGGCCCGGTGCTGCTAGCTGCCGGCGCCCCTACATAAGCGTGCTAGGGGGCTCATTTGTAACCTCTCCTTGTTCTTTCACATTCGATATTCCAGACTTATCCAAATTCTTGCCATTTTCAGTGCACTCACACTCAGAGCTCATGTTCGTGTTTATGTGGGCTTGCACGCCCTAGTTAATTCTAACATGGTATCAAAGTAGAGGGGGGCGTGTGAGCTTCAAAAGCAGCAGAAGCAATGGTAATGGGCGGAACGCAAAGAGAACGCGGCACGAGGCACCATGCTGGCAACATCATGAGGGAGCGACAAGTGACTGCACATGAACGGCACAAGGGTGGTGAGCAGTGCACAATAACGTCATCGGTGGCGGCAATAACGGCCATAGCAATTGCAGCGGCTACGATGTCAGCGGCATCCGATGTGACTGAAGCAACAGCAGCAGCAGCAAAAGCTAAGGCATCAGACGCAGCATCTGTAGCAGTGGCAGCCGCTACACTGAGCAATAGCAGCAGTGGGACGCAACAATGACTTCAACGTGCAGCAATAGCGACAACATCAGCAGTGGTGACAACAACAATAGCACATAGCAGTAGTAGCCGCTGCAGCAACGGTGACAGCAACAACATCTTACAAGAGCAGCAGCATCACTGGCGGTGGTAGCAAGAGCTGTGAAATGCACCAACAGTTGTAGTGACGGAAGCAACAGTAGCAATAGTAGTAGCAGCAACTGCAACAGCTATAGCTGCCTCAGCTGCTGCTAGGGGGCCTGGCAGCCCCTCCCCCAGCGTCCTCTTGGGTCCCATCAAGTCCCTATGAGGACCCCTTCAGAGGGGGCCCTTCAAGCTCCTTTCGAGGGGCCTCTTGGAGGGGTCCCGGCTGCCCCTCAGCCCCGTCGGCCACGTCGGTCGACCGACGGAGGGTCCGCCTGAGAGGGGCGAGTTGCCCTCCCCCCCCCCTTCGCTCGCTTGCTTGCTCGCTCACTCGCTTGCTCACCAAGGGAGCATGCAAGGAACAAGGGGGGACGACCTGACATCGCCCCCTAAACGTTTTTTTATTCCCCCCAAATTCTGACCTGCCTCCTTTCCATGGGGCGATCGAGAAAAGGGTGACGGGTAAACCCGGGGTGAGTAGTGAAAAAAGGGGGAAAGATGATTTTCAGTGGCAAAGAAAAAAAAACAATATAGAATTGATCCATTGAAAAAAAACAAAGCCAATGGGGTGAGGGAAACAAGGGAAAAAAACAAAGTAGAGGAAAAAAATTATACAGCTACTACCGTTGCATCATGAATAGCATTTGTAGTTGCAATAGCAGTGGTGGGTAGAGTTGCAGAGACTACATGGTGAGGAGCAGCTGCCGCAGCGTTTGTAGTATTGCCTTCCCAACCGACAGTGGACTGTTGTCGGCGGCGACTTCCGTTTTGAGACGTGTCGTGGACTGGCGTCTTGCTAGGGCCTGTGGACTAGAGCCGCACCTCACGCCGTCAGACTGACGGCGTATTTCAGTCTGTTCATCTCCAAGGACTGGGTCCTGTATCCCTGTATCGCTTGGAGCAGTAGCCGCACCTGCAGCCGCCACACCTTCTGTTCTTGGAGCAGTTTTTGCTCCATTAGTAGTAGGAACACTAGTTTCCGCATCTGGTCAGACTCCCTTCTTCGGGCGTGTTGTGGTAGTGCAGCTTGTCTCGTCTGATCAAACTTATTGACCCTGACGCCATGACCTACAGGAGTGACAATGTCTACCTGTGTCCTCCTCTCTCGCGGCTTGGTGTTTACCATCAGTAGTAGGTGCCCTCGGCACCTATTCATCGTCAAGCGCGCAAGATGAGTGCGTAGTCATGGGAACAGGCGTCCTGTGTGTTTGTCGGTTACTATTATGGTGATGGACGTCATGGTTGGCGTCGATGCTGGATGCGCCCTCGCAAATAGCATCCACCTTGGTTTTGGCGTTGTCTGAGTATGTGTCCTCCACAACGTGCGGATCTACCAGAGTTGGTAGATTCCCCAGCTGGACCTCTGGTGACCATATTCACTGAGATCCACGGCCTGAGGTGGACGGTGTAGCACCTTTGTGACCTCGTCGTTATGGAGCATGCTTCAGCTTCTAGCTCGTCACCGACCTCCTTGATATCATCTCCTTCATCTTCTCCTACCTTCTCATCCGATGGTCTCCCTCTAGCTCCACCTGCCAGCCTTTCCCAGGCTGCCACCATCTTTTTGATCATCCTCTCTTGTGCTACCACGACGCCTCCTTGAGATGACCTGTCTTCATCTAGTCGCTCAAGTCGTGTGTGCACACGTCGTCTGCGTCAGCTCTCGACACTTAGTCCTTGCGCCATTCTTGAAAGATGCTCCACCTCCTCGGCTTCCGTATCCGGACCTGTTGAGGGGGAGTGTGGTCATCGCGCATTGCCTGCTATGACCGCAACAACCGGATCTGCACCCCCGCTGTACCGTGGTGTCCCAATTTCAGCTCAGGCAGATGTACATGCTGCGTTGGCAGTACATTGCATGGAGTCTGATCCCATCATGGAATTTATGGTAGAGGCTTACGTGTCATAGAGCTTGACTTCCACGTCCGGGCTGGAACCAGATCTTCTCCAGCAGCAGGTTGCATCAAGAGGAGTGCAGACCCGGCATCTCCGGGCGATGCCACTCGCAGCTCCGGCCGGTAGTGGCCCGGCGGTGGCATAGGAATCCTGTACGGATCAGGATGCCTCTACTGGAACTTTGGGGGATTTTGTACATTAGGCTCACACCAGCCTAATGGGGGCTACAATGCAAGAGACATGCGTGTCATCAAGGTCGACATCCATGCTAGGATAGGAGCCGGACGTTCTGTTGCAGAAAGTTGCATCAGGACGAGTGCAGGCCTTATGTCCCTAGGAAATGCCAGTCGCGACTCCAACCGGTGGCGGCCTGGTGGTGGCACAAGAGTTCCATACGGATCAGGATGCCCCTTGCGGAGTTTTGGGGGCTTTGTTCCAGGAGGTTCACACCAACCCGACAACGGTTGCAGTGCATGAGCAGAGTGGACCGGCTGGTCTTTTAGAGGTTGATGCATTCTTGAGAGCAGCATTACTGAGAGATGTCACTACAATATGTGCTGCAGCATACATGGCAGGTTCGACCTTGTCGTGGACACTACCCAAGGACCAGCTTCAGCACCTCCGCAAGATGATGTATGAGTGGCAGCTACACTTGCTTGTTGCCTTGATTGGCATTGGATCTATCGTCAAGCTAGAGTCCTATACAGCTTTGTCCACTACGCTGGTAGTTGAGGACAGTGAAGCTGATCAGACCACGCCGATGGAGTCACCTCTTCCGCAAGAACTGAGTTCCGCCCTCTCCTGTTCATCGGTTGGTGACCCTGGTGATCACATCGACGTTGAGAGTGGCAGTACTTGCATGGACCACATTTCCACATGTTCCACGAACTCTGACAACTACACCGTCTCCTTCTCTCTTGGCACGCGACCGGTCATCCCTCCTTGTCTGATGGACGCGATTTGTGGTTAGGATGCGATACCTTCAGCTGCGTCCGATTTTCTAGCATCTTAGCATGTTTTGAGTTTGGTTGACCCCCAGGAGGATCCAACAGCACCGACTCCATCGTCTTCTGTAGTAGAGATGCAGATGGAGTTGCACTGGCAAGTTCTATAGTCTGCGTGTGCAGCAGCCAGTGAAACAGAGTTGGTCCTACGCGAGGCACACATGGGCCACCTCTGCATGTCCCAGGCGGATTACGCTGACTTCCAGAAGCGTGCAGTGATGCTACGGCGAGAGGTTTTGGCAGTGCGGGAGCGATTGTCAAAGCAGGGGAGCACCTCTACCATCGGCGTGAGCTTTCCACTATTGAGATATTGCACACCCATACTCGGGGAGGATCCTAGACCAAATCCGAGTATGATGTCCAATGAAGACACTACCATAGGAGAGGTGAGCATGCCTTCAGTTTCCGCCATTCTCATTCTTATCAACTTCATCATTGCTCCTCTTTCTACTCTTTCTGCCATCACGCACCTTCATCTGACGGACACAGCTATTCCATCGTTATCTTCGTCCACGTGTACTGGTCCGGTCCATCGTTCCAGCCCTCCTCCTCTTGTGGCGGTGTACCCCTATGCTTCAGGGTGTTCTATCCTGCCTCGGAGGTCAGCTCCACCACTTCATCCATGGTTGCATGGTGGTCGCCCATTCCCTTTCCTCCGGCATACACAGATGTATCGCGGTAGAGCAGAGAGAGAAGAGACTGTGAGTTGGGACCCTTGGGAGTCACACGAGAATTGGCACACTCCAAGTGATGGGAGTCGTAGTTGGAGACACCACTTTGTCTTTGAGGGTAGGAGCAGACACAAACGTGACATGGGGAGCTGTCTCTGCATGATGGAGAGACCACATGATTTATTGCCCAGGATCTGTTCAGCTACAGTATCAGAATCTCCATCGAGGGCATTGAAGCCATGTTCATCTGCCCAAGGGGAGTGTGGTGTTGACCTCGACCTGACGCGACGTCATGGGAGATGCATGGCGAGGGGTCCATGCTCCATTATGAGCATACTATAGCAACTGACGTGCGGCTCATGCTCTGTGTTTGCACAAATGCATGTGGATAGTAGCATTCTATTGGTCGAGACATGAACACTTGGTGGGTTGTACCAGTGTCACAAGGAGACCATGTGATCGTGTTTCTTGGTGTGTGGTCATGTTGCGTGTCACATGTGCATGTGAGCTAGATTACTCATAGTGGTCGAGACCCGGACACGTGATGAGTTGCACCCATGTTCCAAGGAGATCCCCCTATGATCCTGCATGTTGGGTAATGATGCTATCGTGGCTGGCATAGAGACACCTGCTGGATTGCTCTTAGCGGTTGAGACGCGGGCACTACTACCGCCAGTGTCACAAGGAGACCCTCTTTTCATGTGACTTGTGTATGATGTGCATGATTCCTGGGATGATCGCGACCCGGCCACTTGGTGGGATGTACCCGTGTCGTAAGAACACCTTGTGACCTTCATTATTCTCCAAAGGGACATCAGGCCTAGCCTCTTTACTTGGATGTACAACAGATGTGTATGTGTGTGTGTGTGTGTGTGTGTGTGTGTGTGTGTGTGTGTGTGTGTGTGTGTGTGTGTGTGTGTGTGTGTGTGTGTGTGTGTGTGTGTGTGTGTGTGTGTGTGGGTGTGTATGTGTGTGTGTGTGTGTGTGTGTATGTATGTATGTGTGTGTGTGTGTGTGTGTGTGTGTGTATGTGTATGTATGTATGTGTGTGTGTGTGTGTGTGTGTGTGTGTATGTGTATGTGTGTGTGTGTGTGTGTGTGTGTGTATGTGTGTGTGTGTGTGTATGTGTATGTATGTATGTGTGTGTGTGTGTGTGTGTGTGTGTGTGTGTGTATGTGTGTGTGTGGTTGACTGGTGCAGATTGTGGTTTGGCATACGCTGCTATTCCATGCCTTTGTTCATTTGTTCTGGTGTTGACGTCTATTTCATCCAGGGGGTGTGTTTTTTGGTGTGGCTTCCAGCCATCATGAGCAACGCCGATGGATTACCCGTGTATTCCACGTTGGTGGTATAGGGTAGAGGAGAGTGGGACGACACGACAGGTGGAGTACCCTGATACTTCTCTAGCACCTACGATAGCGCCGGCGAGACGCGGTCGATGCATTCTGTTGGATTGGTTGGTTTGTCAGGAGCTAGGAGAGTTTTCTTGGTGGGTTGAGACTCGCGTACTCGATGGACTGTACCGGTGCGACGAGGAGATCCGATGACTGTAGTAGTACTTCTGATGTTTGAAAAGCCATTTGTGATGTCTGGACGCTGATTTCGAGTGTTTCTAGAACTGCTCGTATTTTCTCGGTGGTCGGGACCCGGGCACTTGGAGAGCTATTCCGGTGCCCTGAGGAGACCACCTTTTTTGTTCACGTGGTCTGTGTAGCGTGCTTTCCCTGCTGACTCATACGGGATCAGCAGGGGTTACGGAGCCCGGTGCGGCTAGCTGCCAGCGCCCCTACATTAGCCCGCCAGGGGCTTTTTTGTAACCTCTCCTTTTTCTTTCACATTCTGCATTCCAGATTTAACCAAATTCTTGCCATTTTGTAGTGCACTCACACTCATGTTGGTGTTTGCATGGGCCTGCAGGGAAGATGCCTGAAAGAACAAATGGCCACCATGAACTTTCTGCGCTCGAGTGCCTTGGTTAGGAAGTGAGCGCGCTGCATGTTTTTGCCGACCCAAATGACGGAGATCACTTGTCGCTCCACAAGATCACGCACGAAGTGATGCTCAATAGCAATGCACTTTGTACGTGCACAAAACACACCAGAGTTCTCTGTAATGGCAAGAGCACTCTGGTTGTCATAACGAAAAATGACGCAAGGCATAGAATTTCACAACTCACAAATAAGTATTACAGCCACACTGCCTCAGTAGCCCCAGTCCTCAATACAACACACTCAGCCTTGGATGAGCTATATGTAATACAACCCTCCTTGCCACTACGCCATGACACATCAGTCCCGCCCAGCAGGAACACAAAGCCTATCGGAGTGTGCCCATTAAGGCTCCATACTTAGTCACGGTTTGTGTAGTCGTAAAACGCCGAGTCCGCGATATGACATGGAAACCACGTAACGTACCACTCACACAACGGCGTGAAGTGCTCTCGTTTGAGGGCACTGCAAGAACTGTGCAAGGAGGTTGACAACGAAGGTAATGTCAAGTCGTGTGGTAGTGGCCAAGTACATTAGAGAGATAATGAGACGCAAGTACAGGATCACGTCCATTGTCTCCCCCTGCTCTGCTGGATCATCCATCTTCAGAGCATCCTGCCTGTCAGGTGTGATGGGGGTGGAGGCTTTGGAAACAGCACCAAGGAGGTTTACAAACTGCTTGCCCATAACACGAGCTTAACAAGCCTGATGCAATAAGAGTGTCCACAGCTGAAGATCACGAACAATCTCCATCTCGAGAAACAAAGCAAAAGGACCAAGGTCCTTCATACTATAGGCACTTTAAGGGACTACCTTGGCCTCCTTTACAGGTTCCATCGAAGGGGACGCAATCAGGAGGTCATCTACATAGACTAGGAAGACAGTGAAGCTCTCACCGGTATGCCGAAGACAGAGACACGGGTCGGCGTCACTCTACACGTAGCCGACACGTGTCTGTTTGCCAGTGATCTCAAGGTTTCAGTACCAAGGTGACTTCTTGTGTCCGTAGAAGGCCTTCTGTAAGCGCCATACCTTGTCACCGACCTTAGAGCCTAGTGGCTGGACCATGTAGATCTCCTCCTCTAGGCTGCCATAGAGGAACGCGTTGTTCACATCCATCTAGTGCAACTCCCAGTCATGGTGAGCAACAACCCCGAACAAGGCACGAGTAGTAGTCATACGGCTAACGGGTGTAAATGTGTCAGTAACATCCACACCCACAATGTGTAGGAATCCCTTAGCCGTCAAGGTAGACTTGAAGCGATCCAGTGTGAAGTCAGGCTTGACCTTCTTACGAAAGATTCAATTGGCCTGTACAACCTTTCGCCCAGGCAAGAGGTTGACAAGCTCACAGACACTGTGCTCACGGATAGCTTTCAGCTCATCCTCACAAGTAACATGCCATTGTTCTGTATCGTCACCCGAGAGTGCCTCCTTCAACGAGCCTGGATGAGGCGTCATCGAGGGAGAACTCTGGGTGGCCAAAACGCATGCCTCTGGACTCAATCTGACCACAACCAAATCAGCCGCAGCATCACAAGGGACCAAGAACTCATAGGATACCAAGTTGTGGCTGACAGGACATGTTAGATACACCTCATTGTAGTCTGCCTGGACACTTAGGGCGAGGGCCTTCGTGCCAGGCTCGCCACTCTGAACACTACGAGTCGAGTGTTTATGCGCTGAGTCAGAAGTCCATTGAGCCCTAGAGACTAGTGGTCGGAGACGACCACCAGGCTCGCGGGAGTAGCTCGAAGGTGAGGTGCTCACCTCAGGTTATGGAGAAGACTGTTGGGCCATATCTGCATGGTGAATAGGTGCATGCACGGGAGTGGGTGTGACTAGAGAGTCTTTCATTGGCATAGCAATTCTGCGCACCAGCACTGCTATGAAGCTGTAGTCCTACGCAAGCCCGTTGCTACTGTTGTGGCGGGTCTGCTGCTGCAGCAGCCGCCGCTACTGTCGCTGCACTGTTGTAGTCGTTACCGCTGCTGCAATGTTGCTACTGCTGTCGCTGGAGCAGCTACAATGCTGCTGCTGTAAGACTACTGCTTTTGTTGCTACTACTAGGCTACTGTTGATGCTTGTGGCTGCTGATGCCGTGGCTATTACAAGCTGCTGCCATCGCTATGCGTTGCCACTGCTCGCAACTGCCGTCGCGAGCTGCTGCTACGAGCTGCATCTCCTTTTTTTTCTCTTTTTGTGTACAGGCTTGTAGCCAGACATGGTTGCTGCTACCACTCGGTACTTTTGCTGCTGTTTGACGTGGATACTAGAGCTTCTCACTGCCGCAGCTCCTTTGCTATGGTGGTGGCGATTGCGTGGTGACGTCGCTACTGCTAACGTTGGCTACGACGGGTCTGAGGATATAGCAGCGACGGTGACGCTCATTGTTGCTGCCTGTGTAGCGTCTTTGCGGCACAGCTCAACTAGAGGGTCTCGCTGCTTTGATACCATGAGAAAATGCTACGAAGTTCCCTAACCTTGCTGCTGCTGACGTGGCAACACTGTCCATTGAGCTAGCGCACTAGCAAATAAGTAGGTGCAAGAAACAGCAAGGGTAAGGCTAAGGAGACGTGCAAAGCCTCACAAGCTCCGATAGCTTAGAAATACAGAAGGAAATGACAACTAACAAGCACATAGCATATATACCTGCCGCGGTGCACGGTGGGTGACTCACGCGACAATGTCAGGTTGTCCTAAAATTGGTCCAAAACCATTCTTTTGGCCGTAATTCTACGCACAGGTATCCAAACGTAATATCGTCTGAACATAGAGATGCAAAATCTCAAGCTGGATGCTACGACTAGTCACGCACAAGTCTGGCATCGATAGGTGGACAGACAACACAAAACATGTAGATCGGGCTGAAGAGCGAGTCCAATGAGAAAACTACACCGACTGCAGATTTAGTGCAGATCACCCCAACAAGCACCCGGGATGTCGTTGCAACTGTCTGCTAGCTGCTGGTGGATGGAGCCACCACGCGTCGGTGCTCTGGCTCCAGCTAGGTTTGCATCAGGGATCTACACGAGCATGGACATGGCCGAGTGGTCACAATAAGCTGCACTAACAGTTAGGACCACTCACATCATAACAAGAGGTGCAAACAGCGAGGGGGAGGCGGATGAGCCAGCGGTGAGCTCGCTCTGGCTTGCTAGCCTCACGTGTGGTGGACTCGAACCACCAAACCACTAATTTGGCTAAACAATCAAGTATGTCACTGGCTAAGGAGCTGGCGGAAACCAGGTTTGGGTAAGCATCCGGTTCGACTTCGGACAAATACCACCACCAACATAAAGCATGAGTGCACACAAAGTGGTGAAACTATTTTGGCCACTTGCTCCAAAAAGTGGTCCGTCGTGCTACCACATCACCAAGACAAACCGGCCAGTAGGGCTATATCTCTCTGGCCAGTCACCTACACCAGTGAGGTGAGTGTGCCACGAGGCCATAGGTCACTGTGTGGTATTGGCACACGACCAACACATTTGACAGATTTTTCCAGATGCAGTGGAGTGGTGGTTCAAATCCACCACACTCGCGGGTAGCGAACGAGAGCAAGCTCGCTGCCACGCCTATCACCTCTGTGACTCGTGATTTGCAAACTCTTGATCTGTTCTAACTTCCACGGCAAACATCCATGGATTTGGCCAGCTCCTTGCACCATGTGTCACATGTGCCACTAGAACTGTCATCTGCTTGTCTAGCGTAGCAACCTACACAAGTGACCTTTTGACTCGTCTCTCTCTCTCTCTCTCTCTCACACACACACACACACATGCACACACACACACACACACACACACATACACACACACACACACACACACGCACACACACACNTGAGGTTGGCTCCAGTGGAGCCACTACAAGCAGAAGCTTTAGCAAAGCTCTGCAAGTATAAAAGCCTGTACCTTGCATGCATCCATTTACAGTTCTTGCCTTTGAGACTCCTCACAGAGTGTCCAACCAAAGGTAGACACTAAAGACCAACATGCGGACTTCGTGAGGTTGCAAACCAAACGAACCTAAAGTGTGGATCCCTCGTTCGAGGGTGATATGTTATCTTGGTTGCAATACCAAGAGCGGTTGGCGGCCTCCCATGTCGGGACCCGTTTTCTAGACCGTTGCTATCCGGCGCATTCACAAAGGGTTATGGGCCCACACCTGGTTCTAAGGCACGCTTCCAAGACCGACTAGCGCGTGGTCTTGCAGGGTGCACAGGTACAACAGGGACACGACCATCGGACGGCTCCATCTGCTCCATCGGCTCCATCCGCTTCTTCAGGTAGGGTGCGTGCACGTGGCGGACTAGGGGACGAGGAATCGCTCTGTCCATGTTGGACAAGACCCTCGAGCCCCAACGGGATTAAGCTCTACCCCTTTTTAGAAGGTGGTACGACCCCGAGTCCGTTCTCTCACGACGGCACCATCGCCTTAGGCGATCATCGGCAGGAGGGGTATGCAACGGAACCAACTGCACCTTTGACAACGGTCGTAGTCAGCAGCCTCATCAGCCTCATCGGCCTCAACGAAGCAGAGTAGCAGCGAAGTAGAAAAGACGAGCAACCGCAAGAAATGGCGGATCCGACTCCAGCCCGCCTTGAGGCGGGTATGTCCAAATTCACGGGGACAGGTTTTCCCTTGTGGAAATGGCAGTTTGAGATTGTCATGAACGTGCGTGGCTACCTCGACATCCTAAAAGGGACCGAGATAGCACCAGCCGATGCGACCGTGACGACGCATGCGGCTGACCTTGCAGCATGGATGATGAAGAAAAACATGGCTCTCGCCATTCTTGTGACGTCCATCAACGAGACTCAACACTCCCACATCATAGGATTCATGTTGGCTGCCGAGGCCTACGTAAAACTCGCACGCGTGCATCAATCGAATGCCCTAGCAAACCGACTCTTCATCTTCCAACGGTTGATGTTGATGAGGGTGAGCAAAGGAGAATCGATACCCGCATTTTTGCAGTCGTTCGACAACTTGCTGCAAGAGGTCCAACAAATGGAATGGAATCTCAACTCCAACATGTGTGCCATGATCCTTCTAATGGCGCTGCCGGAAAGCTGGGGGTCCTTGATCACCGTATTTGGCGGGTGGAAGGAGGCAGATCTGACGTACGAGGCTGTCGCCGAACAAGTCCGCAACGAGTCCATGCGACGCAGTGGCACCGAGGCAAACATCTCAGCCTATGCCTCTCGCTTCGGTGGACAAAGTGCAAGTTCTCGCTCCAGTCAAGGCAACAGTGGAAGCAGTGGCGTTGGAGGGAAAGGCAATGGTGGCGGGAAGAGTTCCAAGAAGCCCGGCAACTGTCACAACTGTGGCAAGGCTGGGCAGTGGGCTAGGGACTGTCGTAGTCCCAAGAGAGAAGGCGGGAACAAAGGTGGAAAGGAGAAGAAGGAGCTCACCAATATGATGGCTAGGGGGCTGCCCATGAAGGGCGCAGCGATCCTTAGGCCCGGAGCATTCGCCCTTGACTCGGGCACCAACCACCACTCATCAAAAGAGAAGGGTGGATTTGTCTCCATGGCCGAATCTGTCATGCGCATCAAGTGTGCAAACGGTGGCGTCGTCCAAGCCATGGG
>SZWC01003960.1:27659-65070 GCA_023375785.1 Penium margaritaceum | reverse complement strand
AGCTGTGGCACCGGCGATTTGGCCACGTGGCCAACAGCACGCTGCAAAAGATGCAAGAGCAAGAGGTAGTCCGCGGAATGGAAGGGTGCACTATGAAGCATGGCGAAGGGTGTACATTGTGTGAACCATGCCTCCAAGCGAAGGCAAAGAAGAAGCCGTTTGGGAGAGGAGGTCAACGAGCGGAGCACGTCTTGGAACTGATACACAGTGACGTGTGTGGACCCTTCCGCACACCGTCTAACGGAGGAAGCAAGTACTTCCTGACCTTCATTGACGACCACAGCCGCAAGTTGTGGATCTACTTCCTCAAAACAAAGGGAGAGGTCAAGGAGAAGCTCCTCGAGTTCGTCGCCATGGTGGAGCGGCAAACGTCCAAGAAGGTGAAGGCGCTCCGAAGTGACAACGGGGGTGAGTACGAGGCATGCAAGCCTTGGCTCAAGCATCATGGCATCCACCACGAGCAAACCACCCCTTACAACCCCCAAAGCAACGGCGTTGCCGAGAGGATGAACCAGACCCTACTCGGCATGGTGCGAAGCATGCTCTTCGACGCCAAGCTCCCACCTTGCTTTTGGGCTGAAGCAGCAACAACGGCTTGCTACCTCTTGAACCTCACACCAGCGACCGCCTTGTGGAAGCATGGAAAGGAGAAGGATAAGCAGTTGAAGACCCCACAGGAAGCATGGTCGGGAAGGAAACCCAACGCATCTCATCTGAAAGTGTTTGGGTCAACTGCATGGGTGAAGATCCAGTCGGGAGAAGGTGGAGGCAAGCTCGACGCACGCTCCAAGAATTGCATCATGGTTGGGTATGACACGTCACATAAAGCCTATCGGCTTTGGGACCAGGCAGCGGGCAAGCTCGTGAGGAGCCGTGACGTCGTGTTCGATGAACGCACCCTTGGAAAGGGAGAGCTGCTGGACCCGACCCTCACTCCCAAAGCGGGAGAGTGGATAGTGTTGCTTGATTCCGGAGACCAAGCACCTGACAACTTGCTCACCTTGCCAGCAGGTGGTGGGAATGGGAGAGTGGCTGTGGAGGATGATGCAGCATCTGACATGGACGCGGATACCGAGGCTTCCAAGGCTTTTGAGTCTAACTTGGAGTCTGACGACTCTTTTGACGACAACGACGACGACAAACCACCACCTGTGGAAGCACCAGCACCAAAGCAAGAAGCGGCACCACTACCCCGGCTCAGTTTGTGACCAAAGAGAGCACCTTTGCGGTATGAGGATGATTGGACCAGCCTTAGCTGGTTGTGCATGGCTCAGGGAGAGCCATCCACAGTGGCGGAGGCCATGAATGGCCCAGATGCGGCCAAGTGGAAGGAGGCAGTGGATAGCGAGCTCGCATCCATTGCCGAGAACGGCACGTGGGTGCTCGTGGATAGACCCGACAAGGCCCACGTGGTGGGATCCAAGTGGGTCCTCCGAGTGAAGAAGAAGCAAGACGGCAATATCGACAAGTTCAAGGCAAGGGTAGTGGCTAAGGGGTTCTCTCAACGCCCGAGCTCCGAGTACGATGAGACGTTCGCGCCCGTCGTGACCTTTGCCTCAATCTGCTCTCTCCTTGGCATTGTTAACGCAAAGAACTTGGAGATACACCAGATGGACGTCCGGACAGCTTTCCTTTATGGGAAGCTTGACAAGGAAGTGCTGATGGAGGTGCCCAAAGGAGTCGAGGCTCCCAAGGGCAAGGTGTGCAAGTTGGTGAAAGCGCTCTACGGGCTGAAACAGGCCCCAAGGATGTGGTACAAAGAGATGGACGGTTTCATGACCGGCCTCTCCTTTGCGCATTGCCAGAATGACCCGAGCATGTACGTGCGCGATGATGGGAGAGGGCTGATGCTGGTTGCACTGTACGTGGATGATCTTATCATCTGCTCGTCTTCGGTCGACCTGCTGGATGGGCTGAAGTCTGACCTCAGCAAAAGGTTCAAGATGAAGGACATGGGTCCTCTCGAGTACTACCTCGGGATTGCCATCCACCGCAACCGAGGAGCAGGCACCATCAAATCAAACCAAACCAAATGCATTGGTGAGGTACTGAAGCGCTACGACATGGAAGACTGCAAACTTGTCAGCACCCCAATGACGACCGACACAAAGCTGAAAGCCTCCATGTCGCCAAGCAACGAAGCAGAACAAAGGGAGATGCAAGACATCCCCTACCAGTCCGCCGTGGGTAGCATCATGTACGCCATGGTAGGGACTCATCCGGACATCTGCTATGTTGTGGGACAAGTGAGCAGATTCGTGGCCAACCCTTGGCCACAACATTGGCAGGCAGTCAAGCGCATCTTGCGCTACCTGCAGAAAACACGTCACATGGGCCTCATCCTTGGAGGCCAAGAAGGAACAGAACCCCTTTGTCTGAAGTGCTACACCGACGCTGACTGGGGAGGAAATCTTGACGACAAGAAATCCACCTCTGGATATGTGTGTATCTTAAATGGCGCTGCCATCTCATGGGCCAGCAGGAAGCAGGATTGTGTTTCCGTGTCCACGGCTGAGGCAGAGTACGTTGTTTTGTCTGAGGTGTGCAAGGAGACTCAATGCCTCCGCAGCCTGCTTGACAAAATGACAGTGCCACAGAAAGACGCCACAATCGTACACGTGGACAACATGAGCACCATCTCGATGGCTGAAGACGAGATCATCTCCCAGCGAACGAAGCACATCGACATACGTTACCACTACTCACGTGACCTGGTCATGAAGAACGTGGTGGACTTGCAGCACTGCGGAACAAAGAGCATGCTTGCTGACTGCATGACCAAGCCGCTGGAGAGCAACTTGCATTATGCATGCATTCGTGGATTTGGCATGAGGAGTGCGGCACAGGAAGGGTGAGCTCGAAGGCATTGATGGAGCCGAGCAAGGGACAGATGGACAGAGGTGCAAGGGAGAGATTTGTTGAAATAGTATGCACCTTGTCCACTGCCTAGCTGGCTAGCTACACATACAGACAAGGCATGCACTGCTCTATGGAGTATGTCCCCTTGGTCTGTTCTGAGATGGGCCAGGAATGCACTGCCCATAATGGGTATGTCCCCTGTGGCTCATCATAGGAACCATACCTTTTTGGCTTGGTTGATTAGGCACCGGAGTCTCAAACCAGAGGTCGCGGGTTCAAACCCCGCGACGGCCGCAATTTTCTTTGTGGCCAAAACTGGGACAGGAAGCTTCTAGGAAGCTTACTAGAGCCTGCCTTGAGGATGACACTTGGCGGTCTAAGGACGCGCCAAGTAGGAATGTAGGNTGAGGTTGGCTCCAGTGGAGCCACTACAAGCAGAAGCTTTAGCAAAGCTCTGCAAGTATAAAAGCCTGTACCTTGCATGCATCCATTTACAGTTCTTGCCTTTGAGACTCCTCACAGAGTGTCCAACCAAAGGTAGACACTAAAGACCAACATGCGGACTTCGTGAGGTTGCAAACCAAACGAACCTAAAGTGTGGATCCCTCGTTCGAGGATGATATGTTATCTTGGTTGTAATACCAAGAGCGGTTGGCGGCCTCCCATGTCGGGACCCGTTTTCTAGACCGTTGCTATCCGGCGCATTGACATCCCCAACACACACTCAGTTGCTACATCTTTGCCTTTACCACATTCACATTACAGCCATTGACAAATTTCTCTGTCATCAGCCCGTCCATGGTCTTGACGCATCCACCTTTGATTGTGCACAGGGCAAAATGTATCGGTCCCCATTCTCCACTTTTGACAGTCACACCGTCCATCCCCTTGACCTCTTGCATGCTGACATAATGGGTGGTAGGGGATTGGTGATTACGTCTGTGTCTCAATGATTATTTTTCTCGTGTGTACTGGGTCTTTTCTCCAAGGCAAAATGACGCATGCTCCACGCTTGAGTCCGGCCACACCTTAGCGCAATGACATCTTCAAAGGCTTGAACCAAAAGTTTACTGGCGGTGTCTGCAATCTCGTGAGTGCTTCTAATCCATATCCCTCTTCTCCTTTGAGGCCATTTCCTACATGACCTGGGTCTGCAGCCATATTCCCCACAATCCTTTTCCTCTCAATGTCACCCCCTTTGAGTGCTGGTTTGTTCGCCACGCCGACTTGCGACTTGGTCGGGTTTGGGGCCATGTTGCTGCCGTTTGGCTCCCCAAGGACCTAAGGGATGACAAGCTCAGTCCTTGTGCATGCCTTTGCATATTCCTTGATATTTCGTCCATGTCCAAGGATTGGCGCTTCTAGGACACTGAGTGAGCATTGGTCATCAACTCCCATGACACTCTTTTCTTTGAGGACATCTTTCCTCGCGACGTATCTCGTGTTGCTCCGTCCTCCTCTCTCTCTCTCTCATTGCTCTGTTGGCTTAGGGAGGGTGGATCTGTCTTAGCCTTTGGTCCAGCAGCCCTGTTGGCTTGTCGGGAGCTAGGATATCTTTGTCGATGGTTTGAGACCCGTGCACCCGGTGGACTGTACCGGTGCGAAAAGAAGACCCGATCGATGTAGGAGTCCTTCCGATGCTTGGAAAGCCATTTGAGATGTTTAGATGCTGATTTTGAGTGTTTCTAGCACTCCTCATATTTTTTGGGTGGTCGAGACCCGGGCACTCGGACAGCTGTTTCTGTACCTTAAGGAGACCACCTTTGTTGGTCTCGTAGTGTATGCAGTGTGTTCTCCCCGTTGACTCATTTGGGTCCAGCAGGGGTCATGGGGCCCGGTGCGGCTAGCTGCCGGCGCCCATACATAAGCCCGCAACAAACTCATTTGTATTTTGTCCTTGTTCTTTAATATAATGCGTTCCAGACGTAGACAATTTTTTTCCGATTTGCACTGCACTCACACTCAGAGCACATGTTTGTGTTTGCATGGGCCTGCATGTCCTAACTGATTTCCAACTTGGTATCAGAGCACAGGGGGGCATGTGAGAAGCAACGGGAGAAGAAGCAACAGCAGTTGGAGGAACGCAGTGAGAACGCACCACGTGGCGCCATGTCGGCAGGAGCGGGAGGGAGCGTGAAGTGATTGCACGTGAATGCCACAAGGGCGGTGAGCCGCGCAAAGCAGCATCAGCAACTGTAGTAGCAGCAACAGTAGCAGCAATAGATGCAGCAGCAGTGACAGCTATGGTACAATGCAACAAGAGTAGTGGCAACAGAGCAGCCGCTTACAGTAAGAGCACTATCGGCGGTAGCATCAGCAGTAGCGGCGGGTGCTAGCATTTGTTTAAGCTGCACCAGGGGCAACAACAGCAGTAGCGACAGCAGTTGTGCTACGAAATAGTAGTAGCAACGATAGCTATAGCAGCGCAGCAGCCGATGCAGCAGCGGCAACAGCAACAGCAGTGCATAGTAGCAGTAGTAACAAAAGTGACTGCAATAGCGGCGGTAGCAGTAGCAACGTGTAGCAACGATGACGGCAGTAGCAGCATGCAGTAGCAATTGCGGTGATAGTAGAAAGTAGTAGTGGCATAAAAAAGAAGCAGCAGTAGTAGCAGCAGCGGCAATAGCAAGTAGTAGCTAGAGTTGATGTGCTGAGTAGCAGCAGTAGCAGCAGTAGCAACAGCAGCAGCAGTGGAAGCATCAGCAACAGCACCAGCAACGGTAGCAGCTGCACCCGTCGCTGTAGCTGCTACTTCAGGAGGGCCTTGTAACCCTCCTCCAAGGGTCCCCCTTGGAGAGGCCGCCTCGAGCCCCAACATAGGGGTCTCCTCAGAGGGGGCATGTTGGCCCGTTGAGCCCTCCTCTTGAGGGGCCCCTCGGAGGGGCCTGTGAGGCCCATGAGCCCCTCGTCCCGTCGGTCCCGTCGGCCCCGTCGGCCGGCCAACGGAGGGGATGCCGACGGCGAGAGAGGGACGGACCCCCCTCCCCTCCCTCAGTGTTTTGCTCGCTTGCTCGCACAAGCAAGGGAGTGAGCGAGCGTGCACGGAAGGGAGGGTCGGACAAGTAGGGCACCTCCTCCCCTCCCCCTCATTCCCCCCTTTTTTCTTACTTTCTCCATTGTCCCAACTTTGGGGCAATCAAGAATAGGGGGGATGGGAGAAAAATATTTGAAGGGTGTACACCTAAGAGTGAGTGGTGAAGAGAGAAGAAAGTAACAGGGGTGAGGGCGAGAAAGAAAAGTAATAATAATAAAAAATCTTAAAATACCTACCACAGACAACCGCAGAAGAAACCCGTCAACGAACCACCACAACATCACCCGTAGTAACAACAGCAACAACAGAAAAAACAGCTTCCACAACAGCAATGGTGGTGGCATAGGAATGGCAACAACTGCATAGTTCAGACCAGTTGCAATAGCGCTTGCAGTCTCCCCTTCCTAGTCGACAGCAAATTGTCGTCGGCGGTGACTTCCTTTTTGAGATGCGTAGTGGACCGGCGTCTCTGTGGGGCCTATGGATTGGTCCCCGCACTTCAATCCGCCGTAGGATCGACAACGTATTTAGATTTTTCCATCTCCGAGGGTTGGTTGTCTACCGCTTGGAGAAGCAGTTGCACCTGCAGCTGCCACACCTTTTGTTCTTGGAGAAGTTTTAACTCCTCTAGTGGCAGCAACACTAGTAGTCACAACTGGTGAGACTCCCTGCTCCGGGCGTGCTGTGGTAGTGTAGCTCATCCCGTGTGGTCCTATGACCGTGGTGGGGAGTTCATGGGCCCCGCTGCCCGCTTCTTGACCTCTCGCGGGGTGTGCATGGAACCTTCCGCTCCCTACACAGCCCAACAGAACAGCGTCTTTGAACGCTGGAACCCTAGGCTTGCTGATGGTGTCCATTCTCTTCTCAGTGAATTCTTTCCCTCCCACGTCTTTTCCTTTGAAGCTATGTCTTACATGACCTGGGTATGGAACTGTGTTCCCCACGGTCCCCTCCCTCGTCGCATCACTCCCTTTAAGAGTTGGTACGGCCATCGTGCTGACCTCCGTCTCGCCCGTGGCTGGGGTTGTGTCGCTGCCGTTTGGCTGCCCGAAGAATTTCCCGACGGTAAACTCAGCCTTCGCGCTCGTCTTTGGACCTTCCTTGGTGTCACGGTCACGACCAAGGCATGGCACTTTTGGGACTCTGACCGCTCTCACATCATTGAGTCTTGTGATGACCTCTTCTTAAAGGATGTCTTTCCGCGTGACCTGTCCCATGTCCATCCTCCCTCCTCTCTCTCCTCGCTCCGTCGACTTGGGGGAGGTGTCTGTTCTAGCCTCCAATCTCCACGTGTCATCCTCTCTTGCTCACATAGCATCCCTTGTTGTCCCTCACACACACAGTGAGGACAAGGAATCCTCCTCCTTGGAGTCCTCGTCCTCTCATACCTCTTTTGAGTCGGATGCATCACAACCCTCCTCGGATTTCGTGTCATCCCAGCCGTCCTCTAGCAGTCCCGAGTCCTCAGACTCGGCACCCAGTCATGCATACCCTGTGCATTCTACTCCCAATTCATCCCCTAATTCGGTACAGAAGTCCCCTTTGGTGGTCGACACCACTAGAGGTGAAGCACCTCAGGTTCCAACTTCTCGTCCTGAGCCCTACACTCGTGGAGGGAGACTGTGTGCTCTTCAGTCGTCTCAGTCATCTCACTCCTCTTGTTGGCGCTCCCGCTCCTCTGTGACACCTACTGAGTCGGTTTCTGTTGGCCCGTCCAAAGCCTCTCAGCCCTCACAGCGGGTCACTTGCTCCAACGCGTCGTCCTCCACTACGGGGCCCTCAGTTCGCCCCACTGGCCTTGATTCACTTGGCTTGTTTGTGAGCGTCGTGCATCCGAACTCGGCCGTCGGCTACACTCTCGTAGCCCACGAGGTCAACAGTTCTCTTGAGTCGTCCGTCGTTGGTTATGTTGCTGCATGTTTTGCGGCCTCTGGCCTTCCTACTCTCCCTCGCGAGCCTACCATTGTCTGGTAGGCTCGTGAGGCAGCTGATGTTGATGTCTGGGAAAAGGCCATGCAAGATGAGCTCACAGCCCTCCATGAGCATGGCGTCTTTGTGCTCGTGGACCTCCCTGCAGGTCGCAAGGCAGTCTCTGCCCGGTGGGTGCTTTGGCGCAAGCTGAAGCCCAATGAGAGAGTCGACAGGTACAAAGCTCGCATCATGGCTTAGGATTTTTCCAAGATACCTGGGATTGACTTGAATGAGACCTTTGCCATGGTCAGGAGGTGTACCAATGCCCGAGTACTGTTGAGCCTTGTGGCCCAGCACGACTGGTAACTGGAGCAGATGGATGGCAACAACGCCTTCCTGCATGGGAAGCTTGACAAGGAAATCTACATGGTCCAACCACCGAGCTTCATCGATGGCACAAACAAGGTCTGGCAACTGTGCAAGGCCCTCTATGGGCTCAAGCAGTTGTTGTGATGTTGGAACATGGAGATCTCCTTCACTCTTGAACGGGGAGGCTACCGTCGCAGCATGGTTGATCTTGAGTGCCCCCTTAGAGCCGTTTGTGGCCATCCTCATCTACGTTGATGATCTGCTCATTGCCTCACCCAGTCCCGCAGTTATCCAGTCAGTGAAGAACTTGTTGCTGTCTACGTATAAGATGAAGGACCTAGGTCCCACACGGGTGTTTCTGGGGATGGAGCTTGATTGTGACTGCCAGCATTGCACTCTTCATGTACACCAGGCCGTATACATCCGCACATTGGGGGAGCGCTTTGCCTCCCTACTTGCTGACGTCCCCACTACATCCACACCGATGACTCCAGCTGGTCAGTGCCTATTGAAGTCACTCGATTCATCATTGCTGAGGGAGATTGTCGACGTTATCGACTACCTCAGTGTGGTTGGCTCCCTCATGTACCTTACTACCACCACTTGAGCGGGCATGGCCTTCTCGGTCAACTTCCTGGCCCAGTTCTCCCAACAGCCTTGCCAGAAACATCTCGAGATGGCACTGCGTGTTGTCCGCTACGCACTATCCACTGAACGCATAGGATTTTGCTACCATGCTCAGTCCTCTGTGGTGGTAGACAGATATACAGATAGTGACTGGGCTCATGATACGGATGCTCATAGCCACACAGGTTACGTCTTTCTTGTCGGTGGGACTGTTGTCTCCTGGAATAGTGGAAAACATGGCTTTGTTGCTCGAAGCTCTAGTGAGGCAGAGTACATGGCACTTGGTGCAAGTACGTGTGAGAGTGTGTGGCTGTTTCGCCTGCTACAACAGCTGCGTATTCTCATTTGCTGCATCACTCTGTGCTATGACAACCAAAGTGAAAAGGCAATCGACGAGCACAATGGCATGCATCATTCTCACACAAAGCACATCAGCATTGAGTATCACTGTGTATGTGAGCACATTGCTGTTAGAGAATTTCAGTTTGTCTGGGTCGACACTCGTCAGCAGCGTGCAGACTTTCTCACCAAAGCTCTTAGCAGTGGCATGTTCAAGGCGGATGTACATGCTGTTGGACTGCTGCGCTCTTGTGATGTCCCTGGTTGACATGAGTCCTGTGTATCTCATTGTCTTGTGATGTCCTCCTCGTTTTATGTGTTTGTGGACTGTTTGTCTGTGGGTCATAGGGGAGTGCTGGTTATGGTTGTGATACATGCAAGTGACTTCTTAACTCTACGCGCACGCACGCACACACACACACACACACACACACACACACACGCACACACACACACATACACACACACACACGTCATCACTGCAGGTGATTAATCTAGACTGAGTCTCTCTGGTGCAAAACTCTGATGCAAAAATTGGAACACAGTGGTGGTGACACCATTAAGTTGTCAAGTGGTGGTCACAGCACCAATGCCAACCTTATGGAGAGCCTTAGTGTAGTGATGGTTCATACTCTACATTCCAAAATGGGGGATACATTTGTAGGACTGCATGCTCGTGATGTGGTTGGACTTCTACACACGTGCATGCTTCTAGTGTAGTGCGCTGGGTTGCTGATCCCTCGAGACGTCACGTCCGGTTTGTACCAGCGTGTGAGAAACTGCCTGGAGCACGCCCGCTCTAAGGCTGGGTTTGATCCCTGGATGGCGTCCGGGCCCCACGTCAAGAGGCTTGCGTGGATGGCCCGGTCAACCGGCACTTAGCACTGTGCTTGTTCCTAACTCATTCACCTGTTTGTTTTTCTCGTTCACTCTTATGTTACGTGAGCTTGCCTCCGATCAATGGTGTCGCCCCCATCGCTGTTGGTTTGTGCGGCTTCCACCCATCACAATTGACGCCGATGGATTATCCATGTACCCACATTGGTGGTATATGGTAGAGAAGGGCGTGATGACATGATGGGCCTCCGAAATGTACCGAGACTTCTCTAACACCTACGACAGCACCGGCGAGACGCGGTTGATGCATTCCTGCAGTCCTGTGGGCTTGTTGGGAGGTAGGACCCGCGCACCCAGTGGACTGTACCGGTACGACGAGGAGACCCGATGGTTCTAGTAGGGCTTCTCATGCTTGGAAAGCCATTTTGGATGTCTAGACACTGCTTTCAAGATTTCATAGCACTGCTCGTATTTTCTTGGTGGTTGAGACCCGGGTACTCGGAGAGCTGTTCCGGTGTATCAAGAAGACCACCTTTGATTTTCTTGTGTTGTATGCTATGTGTTCTCCCTGCTGACTCGTTTAAGTTTAGCGGGGGTGACGGGGCCCGGTGCGGCTACCTGCAGCCGCCCCTATATTAGCCCGATAAGGGCTCATTTGTACTCTCTCCTTGTTCTTTTCTATTCATCGTTCTAGACTTAGCAAAATTCGTTGTCTTGCATCGCACTAACATACAAAGCTCATGTTTGTTTTTATATGGGCATACATGCCCTAAAATATTTCCAATTTGGTATCAGAGCATAGGGGGACGTGTGAGGAGCAGACGCAACAGTAGTGGACGGAACACAAAGAAAATGCGCCACGTGGTGCCACACCGGCAGCCGTGTGATGGAGTGCGAATCGACTGCACGTGATCGCCACAGGGGCAGTGAGCAGCGTAGAATAGCAGTAGTGACTGTTGCAGCAGCATTGGTAGCGGCAGCAGACGCATCAATAGCTGCAGAGGTAGCTGCTTGACCGCTCAGAGAAATGATAGCAACGGAGTGAGCGGCAGCAGCAGCAGCAGCGTGCGTCAAAATTTACAGCAGTTGCGTTTGCAGTTGGAGAGAGCAGCGACAGCTGCTATGCCTCGTAGCAGCAGCAGCAATGTCGGTAGCAACGACGGCGCACAGCAGCAGCAACAGCTACGATAGAAGCAAGCAACAGTAGTAGTGGCAGTTGCTATGCCATGTAGCAGCAACAGCAACTGTAGTAGCAACGGCGGCAAAAACAACGGCGGTACACAGTAGCAGCAGCAGCGGCGGTAGTAGCAAGTCGTAGTGGCACACAACAGCAAGCAGTAGCAGCAGTGGCGATGCACATCAGCAGCACCAACGGTGGCAGCAGCAATCAGCAGCAGTAGCTACTGCACAGAGTATGAGCAACAACGGCAGAAGCAGCAGAAGCAGCAGCAACAACAGCCACACCTGCCACTGCAGCTGCTGCTGCCGCAGCGAAAAGGGCCTCGCAGCCCTCCTCTGAGGCCCCCTCCCTCTCGGAGGGGCACCTCAAGCCCCATCTGGGAGGGCCCCTCAGAGGGGGGGCCTGTCGGGCCCATGAGCCCCCTCGGCCCCGTCGGCCGACGGATGGAGGGGGCCGTCCGCGAAGGGGGTGACCACCCCCCCTCCCCCCCTCTGCTTGCTTGCTCGCACCAAAGACCGAGCGAGCGAGCATGCGCACGAGGGAGAACCAGCCCTACTTTCCCCCTCCTTTGTTTTTTCCTTTGTCCCAAATTAGGGGCAATTTAGGAAAATGGGGGACAAGAGAGAAAAAAAGTGAAAGGGGTGCACCTGGAAGCGAGTGGAAAAGAAAAGAGAGAGAAAATAAAAAAAGGATGGGGATTGGGGACGAGAGGTGGGGAGAGCAAGAAGAAGATAAAAATAATGATAAGGTAGCAGGTGACGGCAACGGATAAAAGAGGGGGGGGCTCAAGGCAAGAGAAAAAAAAGGGACTGAGGAAAAACAATGTTGTACAACTACTACCACCGCATCAGTAGCAGCTTTCATGGCAACAATAGCACTGGCGGGTAGTGCTCTTGCACTCTAGCCTGCCCAGCCGACAACAAATTGTCGTTTGCACCGATTTGTTTTTTAGACGCGTCGTGGACGGGCGTCTCCCTGGGGCCTGTGGATTGGTACGCGCAGTTCACTCCGTAGGATCAATGGCGGATTGGAGTCTATGCATCTCCGAGGGCTGGATTGTCTAACGCTTGGAGCAGCAGCCATGCCTGTCGCCGCCACCCCTTCTGTATCTAGAGCAGTCTTTGCTCCATTAGCAGCAGCAGCATTAGTAGCCACACTAGTCAGACTCCATACTCTGGGAGTACTGTAGTAGTGCAACTCGTCCCGTCTGGTCACGTTTGCTGACCCTGACGCCGTGACCTCGGGGAGTGACAGTACCTATTGGTCTCATCCTCTCCTGTGGCTTGCTGGTTACCATTGGGAGTATGTGCCCTTGGCACCTATCCATCGTCCGGTGCATGAGATGAGTGTGCAGACATCTGAGCAGGCGTCCTACGTGTTTGTCTGTTAATACTGTGGAGATGGACGTCATGGTTGGCGTCGCTGCTGGATGGGCCCTCCTGGCTGACATCCACCTTGGCTTTAGCCTCATCCAAGTATGCATCCTCCACAGCATGCGGATCTGCCAGCGTTGGTAGATCCCCAAGTTGGACCGCTCGCAACCATATTCACCGAGATCCACGACCTCAGGTAGATAGTGCAACGCCTTTGTGACCTCATTGTCACCGAGCATACTTCTACTCGTTTGTCGAAGGCCTCCTTTATCTCATCTCCTTCATCCTCTCCTCCTTCCTCATCCGATGGTGTCCCTGCAGCTCCACCTGTCGGCCAGTCCCGGACTACCACCATCCTTTTATTCCTCCACTCTGCTGCGACCATGAAGCCACCTCGCAATGGCATGCCTTCATGTAGTCTTCGAAGTCGTGTGTCCCAGTGGCGTCGACGTCAGCGTCTTGCACGTCGTGCTCGCACCGGTATTGATACATCCTCTTCCTCCTTGGCTCTCGTTGCTGTGTTTATGGAGGAGGAGTGTGGTCACTACGCATTGCCTATTGTGACTGTAGTAACACAATCCACACTCGTGCCAGGCCGTGGTGCCCGAGCGTCAGCTCAGGAAAAATCAAACGATACAGCGACAGCACATCACGTGGAGTCTGATCCTGACATGGCAATTATGGTGGAGACTTGCCTGTCATCGAGCTCGACTTCCACGTCCGGGCTGGATCCACATCTTCCGCGGGAGCTAGTGACATCAGGAGGAGCGCAAGCACGGCGTCCTAGGGCGGTGCCACTCACGGCTCCGACCGTTGGAGGCGCGACGGTGGCACAGGAGTCTCGTATAGATGGGGATGCATCTACAGGACGTTTGGGAGAGAGTGTACAGCAGACTCACACCAGTCTAGCGGTGGTTCGAGTGCTTCGGATGTCCTTGTCATCAAGGCCGACATCTGCGCTGGGGCAGGATCCGGGCGTTCTGCAGCAGCAGGTTGCATCAGGAGGAGTGCAGGTGCCGCATGCCTGGGCGGTGCTACTCGCGACTTTGACCGCCCTGGCGTTGGCACAGGAGTATCGTGCGGATCGGGATGTCCCATATGGATTTCTGGAGGCGTTGGCGGACGAGAATCACTCCAGCCCGACAATGGTCGCAGTGCATGAGTAGAGTTGGCTGACTTGTCTTTTAGAGGTTGAGGCATTCTTGAGAGCAGCTGTTCTCAAAGATGTCCCTGGGACATGTGCTGTAGTAGACAGAACAGGCTCCACCGTGTCATCTGCACTATCTGAGGTCCAGCTTCAGCGTTAGGAGTCGCCCATGTTTCTAGAGTAAGATAGTGGTCCTCACTCCATTATCGAGCAGGTGGCAGTGACCAGTCTTCCCGCCAAGATGGTGCGTGAGCGCCAGCTGCGCTTGCTGGTCACCTTGACGAGTATTGTTGAGCCGAAGTCCTGCATTCCTGTATCCACTACGACGGCAGTCAAGGAAAGTGGATCAGATCTGTATATGCAGATGGAGTAACCTCGTCAGCAGGAGTTGAGTTCCGTCCTCTCGTGTTCACCTGTTCACGACCCTGCTGATCATATCGACACTAAGAGTGGCAGTAACTACACGGACGACATTTCCACACCCTCCATGGACTCTGACGACTCCTCCTTCTCCTTCTCTCTCAATATGCGACCACTCATTCCTCCTCGTATGACAGACAGGAGCTCTGGTGTGGATACGACACTTGCAAGTGCATCCGATGTTCCAGTGTCTCAACACATTGCGAGTTTGGCTGATCCACAAGTGGATGCATCAGTACCGGCTCTATCGTCTTCAGTAGAAGAGATGCAGATGGAGTTGTACTCACAAGTTCTACATTTTGCATGTGCAACATCCAGTGAGGCAGATTTTATCCTATGCGAGGCAGACATAGGCCACCTCCACATGTCCGAGGCAAATTACGCTGACCTGTAGGAGCGTGTAGTGATGTTGCAGCGGGAGGTGATGGCAGCACGTGAGCGATTCTAAGAGGAGGGGAGCATCACTACTATCGGCACGAGCTTTACACCACTAGCATCTGTCACATCCACACTCGGGGAGAATCTTGTACCAGCTCCGAGTATGACTTCAACTAGAGACACTACCACAGGAGAGTTGAGCGTGCCTTCAATTTCTGTCATCAACGTTCCTTTCGACTCCATCATCGCTCTTCCTTCTGCTGCTACCATCACGCACCTTCATCCACCCGACTCAGCTACTCCATTGTCACCTTCGTCCATGAGTGGTCACCCCGTTCGTTGCTACAACCCTCCTCCTCTGGCCGTATACTCTTGTGCCTTATGGTGCACTATCTCGCATCGGAGGTCAGCTCCGCCACTTCAACCACGCTCGCGTGCTGCTTGCCTATTCCCTTTCCTCTGGCATACACAGATGCATCACTGTAGAGCAGAGATAGGAGAGATTGTGAGTTGGAACCCTTGGCAGTCACACGAGGACTGGTACACTCTAGGTAATGCAGCAACAACATGAGGGGTCGTGGCCGGAGACACCACTTCATCTTTGAGGCTAGGAGTTACTCATACATGACAAGGCAGGCTATGTCTGCATGATGGAGACACCACATGATTCATCGCCCAGGATCCGTTCAGCTACGGCATCAGCATCTCCATTGAGGACATCGCCGCCAGGTTTGTCTGCCCTGGGGGGGTGTTGTGTAGACCTCGACCTGACGCGCCATCACGGGAGATGCATGGCAAGGAGTCCATGCTCTGCTATGAGCATACTATAGCCGCACTCTGTTGGTTGAGACCCAGAAACTTGCGGTTGCACCACTGTCACGAGGAGACCATGTGGTCGTGTGTGTTGGTGAGTGGCCATACTACGTGTGGCATGTGCATGCCAGCTAGTTTGCTCATGGTAGTCAAGACCCGGACACGTGATGAGGTACACCTGTGTTACGAGGAGGCCCTCTATGATCTTGTGTGTTGGTTGATGATGCTATTGTGGTCTGCATACAGACACCTATTGGATTGCTTGTAGTGGTCGAGATCCGGGTATTGGTACCACCAGTGTCATGAGGAGACCCTCTTTCCATCTGACATGTATATGGTGTGCATTACACTGGTTTTCGTTCGTGTCTATGACTCTTCTCATGGTCTAGACCCGAAAACTTGGTATGATGTGCTAGTATTGAAAGAAGACCTTAGATGCGGAGCAGTTATGTCTGTGTGTCTGGTTGACTTGTACAGATTATGGTTTGGCATAAGATGTTCCATGCGTTCGTTCATTTGTCCTGGCGTGGACGGCTATGTCAGCCAAGAGAAGTGTTGGTTTGTGTGGCTTCCACCCGTAACAATTGACGCCGATGGATTATCCATTTACCCACGTTGGTGATATATGATAGAGGAGGGCGTGACAACACGACGGGCCTCCGGACTGTACTGAGACTTCGCCAGCACCTACGACACCGCCGCGAGACGCGGTCGATGCGTTCCGGCAGCCCTGTGGGCTTGTCAGTGGGTTGAGACCCGTGCACCCGGTAGACAGTACCGGTGCCACGAGGAGGCCCCATGGTTGTAGTAGGGCTTCCGATGTTCGGAAAGCCGTTGTGGATGTCTGGACGCTCCTTTCGACATTTTCTAGCACTGCTCGTATTTTCTCGGTGGTCAAGACCCAGGCACTCGGAGAGCTGTTCTGGTGCATCGAGGAGACCACCTTTGTTGTTCTTGTGGTGTTTGTAGTGTGTTCTCCCCGCTGACTCGTTTGGGTTCAGCGAGGGTGACGGGGCCCGGTGCGGCTAGCTGCCGCCGCCCCTACATGAGCCCGATAAGGGCTCATTTCTACTCTCTCCTTGTTCTTGTTGGTTTTTTCGCATCTCTCATTGTACTCGGTTATGTCCTCCCGAATTTTGAACATTGGCATGTAGATGACTCACTGCGAGACTTGGCGTTGCTGGAGTGTCGTCCGGTGGAACCGACGCACGCTGAGACCTACTCGTAGTTTGTTGTAGCCTCCTCCCTGTTGTTCTTCTATGCCCCATGGCCACTGCTATGGGTTGACGGACAGGTTGGGCATGCACTGCTCCCTTGGAGTAAGTCCCCCAAACCTTGTTCGTGGTGCAAGTCCAAGCGAAACACCAGAAGTGTAGCGCAACGGATAGCATGTTGGACTTAGGGACAACAGGTCCTGCGATCGAGCCTTGATGTGCGCAGGAGGTTTTTTGACCCTCTAGCACAGGGGAAGTTTCTTAGACATTTCTCCATGCATGAGGAGAGTACGCCACTTGGCGGTCAGTGGATGCGCCAATTGGCGGACTGGTGAGGTGGTGTGGAGTGACCACCCCAAAAGTGTCACTGCCCACACACCTTAGAAGCCAGGCCTAGGACTATATGTACCAGGCTCATTCCTCATTCTAATTACACAATCTGGCCTTAGATGCTCCTCACAGAGTTGTCCAACTAAGGAACAGTATAAAGAAGACACTGGTTGGTCTAAGCCCCAGGAGTTAGTCTTTGACTAGCACCTCGTGCGAAAGTGACCAAGTGTTAAGTGGACACAGTTGCTAGCAAGTGATTGCCTAGGAACTGCTCAGTGTGGAACCGTGATCCTGAGGGTGATATCTTCTCCTAGCTGAAATGCTAGGAGCGGACGGCAGGTGCTATTGTGTCGGCCCTGTTTTCTAGTCCGTTTGCCTCAGGCCGGTTGACAAAGGGTTATGGGCCCACACTGACCAGTTGTAAGGCACGCTTCGCTCAACTCTGGTACGCTCTCTCCAGGTGCGCACGCCGGCTCCATCAGCTCCATCAGCTCCATCAGCTTCATCAACTTCAACGGCTTGGTCTGCACTCAGCTGGTGAGCATCAACCTTAATGGTGCAGAGAAGGATCTACGGCTACGTGACGTGGTCTACATGCCCTCCTTTGCGGCAAACCTTATGTACGTGTCAAAGATAACGGACAACGACATGACAGTGGTGTTCACAAAGAAGAAGGCGGTCATCGCCAGGAACGAGGACATCAAGGTCCTCTATACCAACAAAGATCTCGTGGCACAGGTTCCACGGGTTGACGGACTCTACGTATTGCAGACAACGGCAGCAAAAACCTCGGAAGACGAGGGTCATGCGGGTGCAGCGGAGGCAGTGGTCTCGGCACCAACACAGGAGAGCACACCAACAAGAACTGAAAAAGCATCCTCTGCCGCAAAGGACGAAGACACTGATCTGTGGCACAGACGCTTTGGGCACGTTGCAAACAGCACGCTCCAAGTCATTCAGCAACAACAGCTCGTCCGTGGCATGGATGGTTGCAAGAAGGATGCGGTTGAGTGTGGCAGCCTGTGTGAACCTTGCCTCCAAGGCAAGACCAAGCGAACGCGCTTTGAGCGCAATGGTCGCCGCGCAGAATCAGCCCTTGACCTCATTCACACCGACGTGTGCGGACCCTTTCGCACGGCATCAAACGGTGGTAGCAAGTATTTTCTGACCTTCATAGACGACCACAGCCGCAAGGTGTGGATCTTCTTCCTCAAAGCAAAGGGAGAGGTCAGAGAAAAGTTGCAGGAGTTTGTCGCCATGGTGGAGCGGCAGACCGGAAAGAAAGTCAAAGCGATGCGAAGCGACAACGGTGGAGAGTACGAGGCATGCAAGGGCTGGTTGAGGCAACATGGGATCAGCCACCAGCCCACAACACCTTACACGCCGCAGAGCAATGGTGTTGCCGAACGGATGAATCAGACCATCCTCGGCATGGTGCGTAGCATGCTCTTTGATGCAAAGCTTCCACCGCGGTTCTGGGCGGAAGCGGCAAGAACGGCATGCTATCTCGTCAACCTGACTCCTGCCGCTGCTCTGGGCAGGCGTGGAAATAAGAAGGGAAAGCAACAGATGACACCACAAGAATTTTGGTCAGGGAAGAAGCCGGACGCATCACACCTGAAGGTATTCGGCTGCACCGCATGGGCAAAGGTCCAGGCGGGTGAGGGTGCTGGCAAGCTGGATTCAAGAGCACAAAAATGCGTTATGGTGGGCTATGAGACGGCCCACAAGACATATCGCTTGTGGGACCTGGCAGGAAGAAGACTCATCACCAGCCGGGATGTCACCTTTGACGAGAGGAAACCAGGCAAGGAAGAGATGCTTGATCCCACGGAAGCTCCAAACCAGGGAGAGTGGTTGGTGCTGCTAGAGTCAGCAGATCAAGCTCCTGAAAACTGGCAAGTGGTGCCAGTGCAGCAGGCCGTGAAGAAGAGTGGTGTGCCAGGGGGAGCGGCTACGCAGGCTGACGCAGCGGCGAGCTCCGACACAGAGTCGGAGACGTCCGAGGCCTCTGAGACCAGCTTGGAGGCCAGTGGCTCTTCAAAAGAGGAAAACTCAACTCCAGGGCAGCCAACACCACAGGAGCAACAGCATGGCAAACATCCACCAGCAATGCAACGTCGCAGCACACAACAAAGAAAACAAAGTCCAAAGTACGACGCTGACACTGGAAGCTGGACTGGATTGAGCTGGTCCTGTTTGGCTCAGGGAGAGTCGCTCACTGTGGCTGAAGCGCTGGCAAGGCCCGATGCGGCCAAGTGGAAGGAGGCGGTGGACAGCGAGCTTGCGTCCATCGAAGAAAATGGCACATGGGTGCTGGTGGACAGACCCGCTAACGCTCACGTGGTGGGCACAAAGTGGGTGCTCAGGTTGAAGCGGAAGCAAGATGATAGCATCGACAAGTACAAGGCAAGGGTCGTGGCGAAAGGGTTCTCACAGCGCGCAGGTTCTGAGTACGATGAGACCTTCGCACCGGTCGTCACGTTTGCCTCCATCAGGTCCCTGCTTGCTGTCGCTGCCGCCAAAGACCTTGAGATCCACCAGATGGATGTAAAGATAGCCTTCCTTTATGGGAAGCTCGACAAGGAGGTGCTAATGGAGGTACCAGAAGGTGTCAAAGCACCCGAGGGTAAGGTGTGCAAGCTGGTGAAGGCGTTGTACGGACTGAAACAGGCCCCACGGATCTGGTACAAGGAGATGGACAGCTTCATGGCTGAGATCTCCTTCGCACATTGCAAAAATGACCCTAGCGTCTATGTGCGGGAGGACGAACGTGGCTTGCTACTTGTGGCGTTGTACGTGGATGATCTTATCATGTGTTCTTCCTCGCAGGAGGCCCTCACGGACCTCAAGAAAAATCTGGCCAGCAGATTTAAGATGAAGGACATGGGACCTCTCGAGTACTACCTCGGGATTGCTGTTCACCGCAACCGCAAAGCAGGCACCATCGAGCTCAACCAGACCAAGTACATCATGGACATCTTGAAGCGCTACAACATGGAGGACTGCAAGCCCGTCAGCACCCCCATGCCCTCCGACTGCAAGCTCTCCTCCTCCATGTCACCAAGCAACGAGGCAGACCGGCGGGAGATGCAAAACATTCCATACCAGTCCGCCGTCGGAAGCCTCATGTATGCAATGGTGGGAACACGACCTGACATTGCTTTTGCAGTGGGTCAGGTGAGCAGGTTTGTGGCCAACCCTGGGCCAGAACATTGGCAAGTCGTGAAGCGGATTTTTCGCTACCTCAAAAAGACTCGGCACGTCGGACTTCGGTTTGGAGGTCTAGAAGGATCAGACTTGCTGCGGCTGACATGCTACACCGACGCGGACTGGGGAGGACGGATTGATGACAGGAAGTCCACCTCAGGGTTTGTTTGTCTTCTCAACGGTGGTGCGGTCTCATGGGCAAGCAGGAAGCAGGACTGCGTCTCGCTTTCTACTGCTGAGGCGGAGTACATTGCACTCTCCGAAGTTTGCAAGGAAACACAGTGGCTTCGCAGTTTGCTTGATGAGATCAAGGCACCACAAGAGGAGGCAACGGTCATCCGCATCGACAACCAAAGTGCCATGGCTATGGCAGAGGNGCCTTGATGTGCGCAGGAGGTTTTTTGACCTTCTAGCACAGGGGAAGTTTCTTAGACATTTCTCCATGCATGAGGAGAGTGCGCCACTTGGCGGTCAGTGGATGCGCCAATTGGCGGACTGGTGAGGTGGTGTGGAGTGACCACCCCAAAAGTGTCACTACCCACACACCTTAGAAGCCAGGCCTAGGACTATATGTACCAGGCTCATTCCTCATTCTAATTACACAATCTGGCCTTAGATGCTCCTCATAGAGTTGTCCAACGAAGGAACAGTATAAAGAAGACACTGGTTGGTCTAAGCCCCAGGAGTTAGTCTTTGACTAGCACCTCGTGCGAAAGTGACCAAGTGTTAAGTGGACACAGTTGCTAGCAAGTGATTGCCTAGGAACTGCTCAGTGTGGAACCGTGATCCTGAGGGTGATATCTTCTCCTAGCTGAAATGCTAGGAGCGGACGGCAGGTGCTATTGTGTCGGCCCTGTTTTCTAGTCCGTTTGCCTCAGGCCGGTTGACACTCCCTACGTCAACGTGCTCAGCTCCATCGGCAGGCCTCCTTGGCGGTCGAGCCGCCAGCGGTCACTGGCTCCGCAGAGGTCGTCTGCATGCTGGTGGTGCTGGATCTGACTGTGTTGTTGTGTATATAGCGTCATGCTCTGCCTAGGGTCCATATTTCATATTGCGAGGCACTGTTTGGCACACTGGACCAGCGTAGGCACTACCTGGGTTCGGGCAGTCATAACTCTTTGCTACTTTTTTTCTAGCTGCTTCTGACCGCACAGCTGCGTTTGCAGCGTTGGTATTATGGTATGGTCCAGTTTCCAGGCAAAACGGATGACGTCCGGGGTTTGGGCTCTCGGCCGTCTGGCAAGCCCCACCAAGGAAACCTGCCAGCCTGAAAATAGAGTTGTTTTCTTATTGGCTGGTGATCTGAGTAACAAGCTCTACAAAGCTGGGGGGGAGCTAGAACTTGGAGGGGTCTCCCATTGTTGTTCATTCTTGATTGCTAAGTCACTTCCAGTTTTCAGCTGCTTTATGGCGCTAACGGTGGCGCGCACATCTCTGAGTAACAAACGCAGAGCTCACAAACTTAGACTCTAGAGCAGAAGACTGAGGGGGCAGCACACTTAAGCAACAAGCGTGGAAGCCCACACGCTGCATCAACAATGTTGCTGCCTCAACCTGCTTCATAGATTCTAGCTTGGTATCAGAGCTAGAGCGTAGCAGCAGCAGTAGCAGAAGACTGGCATACAAGTGCCAGACAATGCACGCGGACCCCCATACGCGCTAGTGGAGGGAAAATGCTGCCGGATTTTTTCCAGCAGCATTGACCCGCCTGGTGGCGAAGTCAAGTATTTTCCCACGGCCACTGGGCCAGGGGAAATGCTACCAGATTTTTACGGCAGCACTGACCCCCACGCTTGACGCGAGGAGGTGAGCGCCAGGCCACAACTGACATCAACGAACGACGATGCACGTCACCCAGGTGTAGTGACTGGCACCAGCAAGCAATAGTAGTAGCCTGTAGCAGCAGCAGCGGCAGGCAACTGCAGCAAGCAGTGGCACCAGCAGCAAGCCGCAGTTGCATGCAGCAGCAGCAGCTAGCAGCAGCAGCAACAGCTTGCAGTAGTAGCAGCCCGCAACAGGTGTCAACAACAGCAACTGTCAGCAGCAGTAGCTCGCAGCAACAACAGCAACTTGCAGTAGCAGCATCCCGTAGTGGCAAGCAGTAGTGGCGGCCAGTAGCAGCAATAACAGAAGTAGGCTGCAGCCACAGTAGCAGCGAGCTACTGCAACCCGCTGCTCGTAGCGAGCTACAGGCATCGAGCTTACTGCTCGCTGCAAGGAGCAAGCTGCTAGCAGTGAGCAGCGAGCCCGTTGCTCGCTGCCCGCTACCCACAGCAAGCAACGAGCTCCCTGAGTAGAAGGAAAAAAAAACAAAAAAAATACACCTTGTCAATAGCTGCCTTAGCTGTTGCAGCAGCCGCAAGAGCTCGCAATAGCAGCAACAGCAACAGCATCAGCAGCAGCAGTAGCAACAGTTGTCGTAGCTACAGTAGCAACAGCAGTAGCAGCAGCAATTGCATCAATAGCAGCAGCAGTAGCAACAGTAGCAGCAGTTGCTTAAACAGCAGGAGCTGCATCTCCAATAGCAGCAGCAAGAGGTGCTGCAACAACAGCAGCTGCAAGAGCACCAGCCTCAGCAACAGCCGTTGCTGATGTCAGTAGCCGTTCAACTGACGTCACTATTGACATCATCAACCAAAAAAAGGCAATCCTGCATATTCTAAACAAGATTGGCTGAAGTCAAACTTTTCAGGCTGATAACACCCTGACGTCATTGTTGACGTCAGCAGCACGAAGAGAAAAAAAGGGGAAGACGCCTAAAACATGCCCACTAGTCCTAGCAGGGAGGGGTCCTCCTCTGATGGGGGAGGGCTCGTCCCCCTTTCCTACAGTAGCTATAGCAGCTGCAGCACCAGTAGCAGCAACCGTAGCAACAACAGCAGCAGCAACAGCAGCAGCAACAAGAGGAGCAACAACAGGAGCAGCAGTAGCAGCGTCACCCTGCACAATCTGTCGTCATTCCTTCTGCCTCGACAGATCCGCTGGCCGCTCTTCAGCAGCAGCTCGCAGCTCTGACACAGCAGCTCGCGGCACTCCAGCTGCCGCCAACCCCATTGCTGCAGCAGTCGCAGCAGCAGCAACAACAGCTGCCACCACTACAACAACAACCTCCCCTGCAGCAGCCGCACCAACATCAGCAAGCACCGTTTGCTCCGCCAGGATACACGAGCCCGGCCCTATCTTTTGCCACATAGCACCTGGCGCAGCAACACTCCTACGCCAACACCAGACGGTAACATCAGTCCTAGGCCCCACTTTGGGTGCCGGCCGCAGGCCAAATCACTTCGAAACCCCACCGCCACCGCTTCAAGCTGGCGACCAGTTCCGGAGCTAGGAACCCAGCTTCCAGATCTAGGCACAGGGTGAGGGCTTATGGCCCTACTACGTTCTACCCTTCGACTCCACNCCCTATCTTTTGCCACATAGCACCTGGCGCAGCAACACTCCTACGCCAACACCAGACGGTAACATCAGTCCTAGGCCCCACTTTGGGTGCCGGCCGCAGGCCAAATCACTTCGAAACCCCACCGCCACCGCTTCAAGCTGGCGACCAGTTCCGGAGCTAGGAACCCAGCTTCCAGATCTAGGCACAGGGTGAGGGCTTATGGCCCTACTACGTTCTACCCTTCGACTCCACCCAGGCCAACCAGGTCTATGATGCCGGTCACGCCGTGTGTGCTCTCGTCCATGTCGCCCCTCCAGCCTCACGCCTTGCCCTCAAGCCCTTCCTCGGCGATCTCACCATCGGAGCCCTTCTCAACCCAGCAACAATCTGGCACGTACTCACTCGCCCTCATTGCCTGTCCAGCGATGCTAAGACCAGCCGTCTGCACTGGGAGTTCAACTCCCTTTGCATGGGGGAGAACGAGACGGTCACCTCCTACTGGCAGCGTGCAGAGGACCTACTCCGCCGCCTTAGAAACGTCGTGCCACCTCCCCTCTCTGTGCTCCTCACCCACGACGTTCTCAAGGCCATGGCCGCCCATGGTACTCTCATGCCCTGGGCGTACGAGCTCTTCCTCCGCACTGAGGAAGCTCGTCAGGAGTCACACATCCATCGCACAGAGTCCCTTGCCTCCCCTGTCGTTGCCGCTCCTGCCGTCGCCACTCCTACCATCGCCGCTCCTACCGTCGTCGTTCCTGCCGTCACGTCAGTGACTATCGCCGCCCAAACAGCAGCAGCATCCTCCGGCGCCTCCTCCTCTACCAAGAAGAAGAAGAAGAAGGACAAGAAGGGCCAGGGCACTCAGCACTGGACCAGCAGATCTGGCAGCGCCAACCTCGTTTTCCATTGCTGTGGCTCATCTGGACACGGATGGTACACCTGTCCGCTTCCGACTGACGCGGCTCGTGTCATCACCACCATGCGTTGCCAGCGTGAGCGCCGCCTTGCCACCAGCCTCGTAGCCACCGCTGTTCCTGTCACATCAACGCCACTTGTGACGGCCCCACCTCAACATCCTTCACAGCTGTCCACACCCGCTACTCTGTCACTGGCTTCCTCCTCTCCCTTCCCCAAATCTGGCACCGTCACACCATAGCCGGTATACTCCGTCGGACCCTCCGCCCGGGAGGGCCAGCTGGAACCGTTCATCGCCTTCCAGCTCGGACTTCCTCGCCATCCTCCCTAGGGAAGTGCAAGTTGCGTCATTGCCAGTTCCTCCCCGCCCTGCATGACAGAGTCGTTGCTGCGCACATGGCCTGTATTTTCGCCTGTCCCATCCTTTGTCACCCTCTTTTCTCCCGCTCCTCTTCGAGACGATGTTGCCTGGTTAGATGACTGGCACTCGCGGTTTGCATCTGCGTCCACTTCGTCAGCGTCGCTCGCCCACTGCAATGTGACTGTCAGCGACCTGACCTCTCCAGTCTAGGATCCGTCAGAAACCTGGATCATTGACTTTGGGGCCATGCATCACATGACGGCCTCGCGCGAGTCCTTCAGTGTGCTTTGTCCCGTCACCAGTGTCACAGGGATTCGGACGTGATGTGGTCCGTTCTTGCCCGTTCGTGGTGTCGGCGTCATTCATTTCCGTGGTCTTGCGGGTAACGTCTTCTTGACTGATGTTCTCTTTTTCCCTGGCCTTGAGCTCAGCCTCCTGTCTGTCACCTCCTTTGATCGCATGAGCCTGGACGTTGTGCATTCACGTGGCGTGGCTATTGTGTCGCTGCGTCCGTCCGGTCGTGTTGTCATGCATGCCACCGCCCGCGGCAACTTGTGGCATGTACCACGCCTGTCTGCTCCCACCTCTATCTCCTCTTTGTCGACTGACACTGGCCACGTTTTCGTCACCAACACATCGTCTCAACAGCACACACTTCTTCTGCATCGCCACCTCTGTCACGTCCACTCTGCTGCTATTGACAGCATGCTTCGCATAATGCTAGCCACGGGTCTTGAATCAGCCTCCTTTCCTTTGCCATGCCCCACTGAGTGCATCGATTGCGCTCAGGGCAAGATGCACCACTCCACCTACTCCCTGTCTGCCCCTTGAGCGTCCACCCCGCTCGACCTCGTCCACTATGACGTCATGGGTCCTCTCCGGACAGAGTCTGTCGTCGAGCATGGTCGTTGCTTTCTAACCCTTACGGACGACTACTCTCCCTATCGTTGGGTTTTTTGCCTACTGCAGAAAAGCGACGTCGCATCCACCATTTGGGATTGGCTTGTATGCACTGAACGCGAGTGTGGTCGCTCCCTCTGCCGCTTCCACTCCGATCGCGAGGGCGAGTTTATGGGGAGACCACTCTTTTCCTTGCCTACTGTGGTGTCCATCATGACACGTCGGCGTCTTATACGCCCGTCCAGAACAAGCTCTCTGAGCGGTGGAACCGAACAATGGCCGACGCCATCCAAACCATACGGGTCGAATCCGGCGCCTCTGGCGGCTTCTACTTTGAGGCCATGACCTACATGACATGGGTCTGGAACCGGATTCCCCATGGAACCATTCCTCGTCAGTCCACCCCATACCAGCATTGGTGTGGAGAACGTGCCGAATTGCGTCCAGCCCGTGTCTGGGGCTGCGTCGCCATCGTCTGGTTACCTGCCCCGCACCAAGGTGGCAAGCTCGACCCTTGCGGTCGCCCGTGCACCTTCCTCACCGTCTCCAGTCAGTCGAAAGCCTTGCGATTTTGGGATCCCACTCGCCGTTGCATTGTCGAGTCCCGGGACGCCCTCTTCTTTGAGGACCTATTTCCTCGCGACCTCGTTTGCTCAGGCGCGTCGATGTTCCTCCCGTCGCATAGGGGAGTGGTGAGTCCGTCCTCCATCTTACCGCGTCCGGGTGGTCCATCGCCTGCGTCCACAGACCCACTTTCGCCGGTCGCCCCGCCTATGTCCGCCAGCCCCTCAAGGCCGGCTTCCTCGTCTGTGGATGCCAGCCCCTCAGGGCCGGCTTCCCCGTCTGTGGCCGACAGCCCCTCAGGGCCAGCTTCCCCGTCGGTGGACGTCAGCCCCTCGAGGCTGGCTGCCCTGTCTGTGTCCGCCAGCCCCTCAGGGCCAGCTGCCCCGCCCGTGTCCGCGAGCCCCTCAGGGCGGGCTTCCCCATCTGTGGACATCAGCCCCTCGGGGCCGGCTGCCCCGCCCGTGTCCGCCAGCCCCTCAGGACCAGCTGCTCCGTCCGTGTCCGCCAGCCTCTCAGGGTCGGCTGCCCTGTCCGTGTCCGCTAGCCCCTCAAGGCCGGCTGCCCCGTCCGTGTCCTCCAGCCCCTCAGGGTCGGCTGCCCCATCTGCGTCTGTCGGCTCAGAGCAGGCTCCCCTGTCCGTGTCGGCTCGCTACACACACGGTCCAGGCGGAAGCCTCAGACCTAGGGTCCCGAGAGTTAGCACCCAAGCCACCACTGCACGTCCTCTCATCCCACAACCCCCTGGGGGAGATGCAGATCCACTACCTTGGAGATGTAGCTCCACTCCCACGGTCGTGAGTGGGGATCCCGGTACCAAGGCACTTGGTTTCGCCACACTGTCAGTCATTGCGGACCTACATCCAGGGTCGGCTCTGGGCTACGCCCTACTCCATCAGGAATACCGGTATGCCATCATAGCCGCACTCTCGAAGCTGCCACCAAGGGCACGGAACGCGCATACCCTCACTGTCCGCCCCACTCAACAACCAGAGGACCCAGCCGCCCTACGCAAGGCTTGGGCGTCTCCCGAGGCCGCACACTGGGAAGCGGCGTGCGCCGACGAGCTAGCTGCCATCAAGCAACATCACGTCTACGAGCTCGTCAACCTTCCCCCGGGCCGCAAGGCCATCGGCGCAAGTGGGTTCTCCAGTGGAAATGGAAGCCAGACGGGTCCCTGGACAAGTACAAAGCCCATCTCACGGCCAAGGGGTTTGCTTAGTTACCTGGGACCGACTATGTCCAGATCTTTGCACCGGTCGGTCGGTTCTCCACCAGGCGGGCGTTGTTCAGCCTGGTTGCACAGCATGGGTGGGAATTGCATCAGATGGATGTAAGTAACGCCTTCTTCCATGGCTCACTGGAGGGCGAGGAGCTCTACATGGTGCAGCCCCCAGGCTTCGAAGATGGCTCTGGCAAGGTCTGGAAGCTGTAGAAAGCCCTCTATGGCTTGAAGCAGTCACCACGCTCCTGGTACAAGGAGATCAGTCGTACGCTTCTGAGCGGCGACCTCCTTTGCAGCTCTGCCGATCCTGCGCTGTTCATTAGCCCCCGAGGTCACACGCTCGTTGCTGTCTTGATCTATGTCGACGACCTACTCATTACATCACCGGATGCGGCTGCCATCCAGCGGGTCAAGGAGGACCTGGTGCACGCCGCCTACTAGATGAAGGACCTCGGGCCAGCGCGAGTCTTTCTGGGCATGGAGCTTGAGCATGATCGCTCCGCGGGCATACTGCATGTCCATAAGGCTGCCTACATGAGCACCCTATCCGGACGCTTCTCTGAGGACTTGTCCCTCGTGCCGAGAGCATCCTCACCCATGTCGCCCGATGGTGAGGCGATGCTCAAAAGCTCCGATCTAATTGTGGTGGGTGAGCCAATAGACGTGACCGCGTATTTGCGCGTCATCGGGTCATGGATGTTCCTGGCGACGACGACGCGTCTAGACATTGTGTTCGCCGTCAACCTCCTGGCTCAGTTCTCTCAGGAACCGCATCACATCCACTTCGAGACCGCAATCCGAGTACTGTAGTATGTCGTCTCGACTCCACGGCAGGGTCTCATGTTCCGCGGACAGCCGTCTGTTGTCGCGGTGGGCTACACCGAGAGTGACTGGGCCGGCAGTCCTGACGGTAAGAGCTACACAGGCTCAATCTTTCTGGTTGGCGGTACAGCGGTGTCCTCGCGTAGTGGCAAGCAGGGGTGCATTGCACGCAGCACCACTGAGGCTGAGTACATAGCCCTTGGTTCAAGCGCATGTGAGAGCGTGTGGCTGCGTCGTTTGTTGTCCGAGCTGCTTCAGCCCGTCGTGTCCATCATGTTGCATTGTGACAATGAGAGTGCCATGGCCATCGCCGATAATGACGGCGTGCATCATACACACACAAAGCACATCAATGCTGAGTATCAGTATGTGCGTTCGTTGTTGCATGACGGTACCATCAGCATTGTGTGGGTTGAGGCAACACAACAGTTGGTTGACTTCTTGACCAAGGCACTGATGAGCGACTTGTTCAAGAAGGCTGTGAGTTCAGTCGGCGTGCATCTGTGAGTCACACCCTTTGTCCTCGCTTCCGTATCCATGTGCCCTGGGGGAGCTTGTCCGACGCATGTGAAGCTGCTCGCCCAAGTGCACTGTGCCTGTGAGTCATGGGGGAGTGTTGTTTTTTCCGCGTCTCTCATTGTACTCGGTTGTGTCCTCCCCGCTTGTGTACATTGGCGTGCAGATGACTGATGGCAACACTTGACGCTGCTGGAGTGTCGTCCGGTGGAGCCGACGTACGCTGAGGCCTACTCGCAGTTCGCTGGAGCCTCCTCCCTACGTCAACTTGCTCACCTCCATCGGCAGGCCTCCTTGGCAGTTGAGCGGCCGGCGGTCACTAGCTTCGCAGAGGTCGTTTGTGTGCTCGTGGTGCTGAATATGACTGTGTTGTTGTGTCAACAACGTCATGCTCTGCCTAGGGTCCATATTTCATATTGAGGGCACTGTTTGGCACATTGGACCAGCGTAGGCACTACCTGGGTTCGTACAGTCATAACTCTTTGCTACTATTTTTTAGCTGTTTTTGACCGCACGACTGCGTTTGCAACATTGGTGTTATGGTATGGTCCTGCTTTCAGGCAAAACGGATGACGCCCAGGTTTTGGGCTGTCGGCCGTCAGGCAGGCCTCAACGAGAAAACCTGCCAGCCTGAAAATAGAGCTATTTTTTGTTTGGGTAGTGATCTGAGTAACAAGCTCTACAGAGCTGGGGGGAGCTGGAACTTGGAGGGGTCTCCCACTGTTGTTCATTCTTGATTGTTAATCAGTCACTTCCAGTTTTCAGCTGCTATCTGGCACTAACACTGGCACGCGCATGTCTAAATAACAAACCCAGAGCTCACAGACTTAGACTCTAGAGCAGCAGATTGAGGGGGCAGCAGACTTAAGCAACAAGAGTGGAAGCCCGCACGCTGCATCAACAACGCTGCTGCCTCAACCTGGTGCATAGATTCCTGCTAATCTTTTATATTCAACGTTCCAGACTTAGCCAAATTATTGCCGTCTTGCATCACACTTACATACGAAGGTCATGTTCGTTTTTTGCATGGGCCTACATGCCAAAAAATATTTCCAATTGTCACATCCTTGCTTGCTTGCTCATCCCAGCAACCACAGCTACCTATAATTGGAAATAAGTTTTAGGGCATGCAGGCCCATGCAAAAACGAACATGAGCTCTGTGTGTGAGTGCGATGCAAAACGGCAAGAATTTTGCGAAGTCTGGAACGCTGAATACAAAAAACAAGGAGAGTTTACAAATGAGCCCCTAGCAGGCTTACATAGGGGCGCCGGCAGCTATCCGCACCGGGCCCCGTCACCCCTACTGAACCCAAATGAGTCAACAGGGAGAGCTCACTACATACACCACGAGAGCAACGAGGTGGTCTCCTCGAGGCACCAGAACAGCTCTCCGAGAGCCTGGGTCTCGACCACCGAGAAAGTATGAGCAGTGCCAACAAATTTCAGAATCAACGTCTAGACATCACAGACGGCTTTCCGAACATCGGAAGGCCCCACAACAGCCACCGGGTGTCCTCCTCGCATTGGTACAGTCAACCGGGTGCACGGGTCTCAACCCACCGAGAAAACTCTCCTACCTCTTGACAAGCCCACATGGCTGCCGGAACGCATCGACCGCGTCTAGCCGGCGCTGTTGTAGGTGCTGGAGAAGTTTCGGTGCAGTCCGGAGGCCCGTCATGTCGTCACGCCCTCCTCTGCCATATACCTCGAATGTGGGTATATCGGTAAACTAGCAGTGTCGGTCGTGACGAGTGGAAGCCTCACAAACCAACACTCCCCCTGGCTGACATAGCCGTCCACGCCAGAACGAATGGATGAAGGCATCAAACAACGTATGCCAAACCACAATATGCACCAGGCAACCATACATACACACCTCTGCTACTCACGTAAGGTCTCCCTAGACACTGGCACATGCTAGCAAGTGTCTCGGTCTCGACCATGAGAGGAGCGATGCACACGTGCACAAATCAGTGTAATACCCATCACACACATGTCAGGCAACAAGATTGTCTCCTCGTGACACTGGCGGTACCAGGGCCCGGGTCTCGACCGCTACGAGCAATCCAACACAATAGTATCATCATCCAAACACAGGATCATGGGTGGATCTCCTCGTAACACGAGTGCAACGCACCACGTGTCCGGGTCTCGACCAACAGCTCGCATGCAGATGCCACACACAGTATAGCCACACACCAAGACACATGATCACATGGTCTCCTCGTGACACTGGTACAACGCACCAAGTGTCCGGGTCTCGACCAATAGGGTGGTACTATGTACATGCAGTTGTGCAGGCATGCAGCATGAGCCACATGCGGGATGCTATAGATGCTCACAACAGAGCATGGACCTCGCCATGCATCTCCCATGACGTCGCGTCAGGTCGAGGTCCACACAACACTCCCCCTGGGCAGATGCACCTGGCAACGATGTCCTCGATGAAGTTGCTGGTGTCGTAGTTGAAGAGATCATGTGCGATGAGTCATTTGGTGTATCCATCAAGTAGAGATAGCTCCCTCTATCACCTACAAGTCGACTCCCTCCCTCAAAGACAAAGTGGTGTCTCCGGTTTCGACTCCTAATGTGAATCTGCATCATCGGGGGTATACGAGTCCTTGCGTGATTGCAAGGTTCCCAACTCACAATCTCTCCTGTTTCCGCTCTACCGCGATGCAACTGTATATGCCGGAGGAAAGGGAATGGGCGAGCGACATGCGTGCATGGATGAAGTGGCGGAGCTGGCCTCTGATACGGGATAGCATACCCTGAGACACAAGGGTGTACTGCCAAAAGAGGAGAGCTCGAGCGACAAACTGGATCACCACTTGTGGATGAAGATGACGATGGGACAGGTGAGTCGGGTGGATGAAGGTACGTGACGGCAGTAGTAAAAGGAGGAGCGATGAGGGGGCCAACAGGAGCGAAGATGGCCGAAGCTGAAAGCATGCTCACCTCTCCCATAATAGTGTCCCCAACACACGTCATACTCGGAGCTCGTACGAGATCCTCCCCGGGTATAGGTGTGCCAGATGCTGCTGGCGGAAGGCTCCTGCCGATAGCACTGATGCTGCTCTCCTCTGAGAATCGCTTACGGGCTGCCATCATCTCCCACTGTAGCATGACTACGCGCTCCCGCAAGTCGGCATAATCTGCCTCGGACATCTCGAGGTGGCCCATGTCGACCTGGTGTAGAATAAACTCTACCTCACTGGATGTTGCACATGCAGACTGCACAACTCGTAAGTACAGCACCATTTGCATCTCTGCTGCTAAAGACGATGGAACTGGTGCCGCTGCATCCTCCTGGGGGTCAACCAAGGTCGCAATGTGCTCAGACGCTGGAACATCGGATGCAGCTGCAGATGTCGCATCCACATCACAGCTCGTGTCTATCATGCAAGGAGTGAGTGGTCGCATGCCGAGAGAGAAGGAGAAGGAGGAGTCGTCCGATTCTGTAGAGCATGTGGAAACGTTGTCCGCGCAGGTACCGCCACTCTCGGCGTCGATGTGATCGGTAGGGTCACCAAGAGGTCAAACCGAGGGGGTTGAACTCAGCTCCTGCTGAAGAGGTGACTCCATCTGTATGTATGGATGTGCTCTGGTGTCCTTGACTGCCGCCGTAATGGACACAGGTGTACAGGGCTCTGGCTCAGCAATGTCCGTCAAGGCGACCAACAAGCGCAGCTGGCGCTCACGCACTGTCTCGCCGGGAACGCTGGTCGCTACCACCTGCTCGCTGATAGAGAAAGGACCATCATCAGACTCCGTCATGTATGTCGCTGCTCTGTCGTGGGTACGGGAATCCGGAGACTGTGGGAACATGGACGACTCCTCACGCTGAAGCTGGTCCTCATGTACCGCAGATGAGAGGGTGGAGCATGTTGTGTGTGCTGCAGCATATGTCACAGCTATGTCTCTCAGAACTGCTGCTCTCAAGAATGCCTCAACCTCCAAAAGACCAACCGGTCGACTCTGCTCATGCACTGCGACTGCTATCATACTGGTGTGAATCTCGTGCGCCAATGCCCCCGGAGATCTGTGTGGGGTATCCCGATCTGCACAAGACTGTTGTGCCACCACCAAGCCGCTATTGGTCGGAGTCGCAAGTGGCATCCTCAAGGCACGCGGGACTTGCACTCCTCTAGATGCAACCTACTGCTGCAGAATGTCCGGCTGCTGCCCCAGCATAGATGTCGATCTCAATGACATACACGTCCCAAGTACCCTCACATCCGCTGGACTGGTGTGAGTCTGCTGGATGCTCTCCCCCAAAAGAATGATAGATGCATCTCGATCCGTACGAGACTCCTGTGCTACCCCTGGGCCTCCAGCGGTCGGAGCCGCGAGTGGCACCGTCCAAGGACGCCGTGTCTGCGCTCCTCCTGATGTCACCTGCTGCTGTGGAAGGTCTGGATCCAACCTGGACGATGAAAGGCAACTCTCAACCATGAACGCCATGTCAAGGTCAGACTCCACGCCATGTTCTGTCTCTGTATCATCTGAATCTGCTTGAGCTGACGCTCGGGCACCACGGCCCGGCGCGAGTGCGGATCCTGTCGCTACGGTCACATCAGGCAATGCACGGTACCACACTCCCCCTCGACAGGTACAGCAACGGAGGCCAAGGAGGTGGTGGATGCATCAAAACCGGCGTGAGCACGCCGTGCTGAGGGCTGACGCTGACGTAGCGGAGTCACTCAACTGGAACGACTGCATGAAGACATGTCATTGCGAGATGGCATCGTGGTCGCAGCAGAGTGGAGGATCGAAAGGATGGTGGCAGCCTGGGACTCGCTGGTAGATAGAGCTGAAGGAAGACCATCGGATGAGGAAGGAGGAGAGGATGGAGGAGATGTGATCGAAGAGGCCGTCGACAAATGAGTAGCAGAAGCACGCTCAGTGACGACGAGGTCACAAAGCCGCTGCACTGTTTGCCGGAGGCCGTGGATCTCAGCGAATATGCTCGCCAGAGGTCCAGCTAGGGGATCTACCAATGCCGGCAGATGCGTATGCTGTGGAGGACGCAGGCTTGGATGAGGCTGTAGCCAAGGTGGATGCCAGCCGGGAGGGCGCGTCCAACAGCGACGCCAACCATGACGTCCATCACCACAGTAGTAGTAGGCGAACACGCACGGCGCCTGCTCAGATGTCCGCGCACTCATCTCATGCGCTAGACAATGGATAGGTACCGAGGGCACCTACTCCCGGTGGTGAACACCAAGCCACGAGAGAGAACGAGGCCAGTAGGTACAGTCACTCCTGGAGGTCACGGCGTCCGGGTCAGCAAACGTGACTAGACGGACACGCTGCACTACCACAGTACGCCCGGAGACTACAGTCTGACTAACTGCGGCCACTAATGCTACTGCCACTAATAGAGCAAAGACTGCTCCAAGACTAGAAGGGGTGGCGGCTACAGGTGTGGTTGCTGCTCCAAGCGGTAGACGACCCAGCCCTCAAAGCCGGTAAGACTCGAATCCGCTGTCGATCCTACGGGGTGAAATGCGCGCACCAATCCTCGGGACCCAGGAAGACGCTGGTCCACGACGCGTCTCGAAGCGGAGATCGTTGCCGACGACAGTCCGCTGTCGCCTCTGAAGGTGAAAGTGCAAGCTCTCGCGCAACCACCGCACTAAGTAGTCGTTGGCTATGAAGCTGCGGCTCCTGCGGCGGTGGTAGTTGGAAGATTACCTCTTTTTTTTGTTGGTCTTTATTCACTAGCCCTCAGGCCCCCCTGTCTTTTTCTTCTTTTCTTTGCCCTCAGCCAGCCCCCTATTTTTTGTTGCCCTCAACCGCCACGTTCTTTCTGTCTATCTCGCTCTCTCCCAAGCCCCACCCCTTTTTCCCAGGCTTCTCGTCGCTTTTTTCTTTTCCTTTTTTTTCTTTTTTTTTGGTTTTTTTTTCTCTCACCCCGCGTTTGCCTGCACTCGGTTCTGGATTGCCCCCCAGAATGGGGGCAGGTCAGGATGGAGGGGGGAATAAAACAATTGTGGGGGCGATGTCAGGTCGCCCCACCCCCCCTCTTTCCTTCTCGCTCGCTCGCAAAAAAAAAACGAGCGAGTGAGGTGAGCGAGCGAGCGAGTGAGTGAGGGGAAGGGGGGGGTTCTGCCCCTCCCTCCATCCGTTGACCGACGGAGCTGACGGGCCCCTCCGAGGGGCCCCTCGGAGGGGCTCGACGGGGCCCTCCGAATGCCCCCTCGACAGGAGGGGAAGGGGGGGCAAAAAGGGGCCGAAGGGCTCCCCCCCCTCGGAGAGGCCCCCTGATGGGGGACAAGGGGGCCCCTCCGAGGGGGCGGGGGCCCTCACAGGAGGGCTACGAGGCCCTCCAGCAGCAGCAGTTGCAGCGGCGGGTGCAGCTGCTGCGGTTGCTGCTGCTGCTGCTGCTGCTTCTGCCGCTGCTACTGCTGCTACTCTACGCAGGAGCAGCTGCTGCTGCTGCTCGATACTGCCGCCGCTGCTGCTGCTGCTTCCGCTGCTGCTACTGCTGCTAAACTGCACAACAGCTACTACTGCTGCTTGCTGCTGCCACGGCTGCCGCTTGCTTCTGCACGCTTCTGCTGCTGCTACCACCGTCACTGTAGTAGCTGCAATTGCTACTGCTGCTAACGCTACTACTGCAGTGCCTAATGCGCTGCTGCAGCTGCTTTCACCACCGCTGCTGCAGCTACTACTGCTGCACACTGCTGCTGCTGCTGCTGCTACTGACGATGCTGCTACGCGCTACTGCTGCCGCCGCTGGTGTAGTGGCTGCTACTACTTTTGCTCTTGCAGTCGCGGTCGCTATGGCTGCGGTGTGCGGCTCACCGCCCCTGTGGCATTCAAGTGTAGTCGCTTTGCGCTCCCTCACGCTGCTGCCGGCGTGGCACCATGTGGCACGTTCTCTTTGCGTTCCGCCCACTGTTGTTGCTTCTGCTACTCACACGCTCCCCTACGCTCTGATACCAAATTTGAAATAATTTTGAGGGCATGCAGGCCCATGCAAAAACGAACATGAGCTTTGTGTGTGAATGCGATGAAAAACGGCAAGAATTTGGCTAAGTCTGGAACGCTGAATATAAAGAACTGCGAGAGTTTACAAATGAGCCCCTAGCGGGCTTACATAGGGGTGCCGGCAGCTAACCGCACCGGGCCCCATCACCCCTGCTGAACCCAAATGAGTCAACAGGGAGAACACACTGCATACACCACGAGAGCAAGGAAGGTGGTCTCCTCGAGGCACCGGAACAGCTCTCCAAGTGCCCGGGTCTCGACCACTGAGAAAATATGAGCAGTACCACAAAATCTCAGAATCAACGTCCAGACATCACAGACGGCTTTCCGAACATCGGAAGCCCCACAACATCCATCGGGTGTCCTCGTCGCACCGGTACAGTCAACCGGGTGCGTGGGTCTCAACCCACCAAGAAAACTCTCCTACCTCCTCACAAGCTCACATGGCTGTCGGAACGCATCGACTGTGTCTCGCCAACGCTGTCGTAGGTTCTGGAGAAGTCTCGGTGCATTCCGGAGGCCCGTCATGTCGTCACGCCCTCCTCTGCCATATACCCCGAATGTGCGTATATCGGTCAACTAGCAGTGTCGGTCGTGACGGGTGGAAGCCACACAAACCAACACCTATGCTTCCACAAGCTGAGACAACAATTTTTTCTTACAAGTGTGCACATAATTATGCCAAAAACTCTTGTTTTGCGGTACGTAAGCCATATTGACAGGCCGCAATGCGCCACGCACGTGGCACCTACAGAAACTACCATTTCCGTGTATTTGGAAGAAGGCTCGGCATTCGAGATTGATCACATCTCAGAATTATGGAATCTCGAATCTATCTTGCACGTCGAGACGAGATCGAGATTGTCTCGAAACACTTACAGACGAGATTGAGATTCAGGGCAACACGAAGATTTCGAGATGATATTGATCTTGTCTCGTCTCGTCTCGAACTTGAGCACTTGAGAATATAACCTGGCGAGGTATGACGCCACGTGTGAATTCGAGGACTTCTAGGATTCACACTTGGTGGAAGTATCTTGAGATACTACGCGCACCAAGCAACCCACTCAAATGCCAAATGTCGGATAGAAATCTTCGCGTCATCTTTAGCGACACAATGATTCCCACCACTAGTGGAGTGAGAGGTCGAGGGAATCGCGATGAACCCGTGCATGGAATGTTCTTCGCAAGGGGATCAACAATCTTCTACATGAAAAATGTTTCATGACGTGATCCCCATTAGCGATCTACCCTAAACTAGGTATCCATAATGCCCATATGTATGTATGCATGTACGACGTCATTTTTAGCAAAACACATTGAGTTGTATACTAGAAAACTTGAGACAATAAAACTTTCGTCATTCAACTTTGAGATCGAGATGAAAATGAGATTTCACCATAGAGCATCGTTATAGATTGAGATTTTCTCGATCTCGAAGTTCGAGATTGTGAATCTAATTGGAAATAATTTTAGGGCATGCAGGCCCCTGCAAAAGCAAACATGAGCTCTGTGTGTGAGTGCGATGCAAGACGGCAAGAATTTGGCTAAGTCTGGAACGCTGAATATAAAGAACAAGGAGAGTTTACAAATGAGCCCCTAGCGGGCTTATAAAGGGGCGCCGGCAGCTAACCGCACCGGGCCCCGTCACCCCTGCTGAACCCAAATGAGTCAACAGGGAGAACACA
>SZWC01003959.1:129892-150925 GCA_023375785.1 Penium margaritaceum | reverse complement strand
TGTCTCTCTTCTGAATACACACATTCATTACACGTATGCATCCCAGATGCACAATCCAATACACAAGCATAGTAAATTTTTTTAACTTGGGTGTGGGGGGTGGAGCTCTTTGTCCCCCCCCTCCCCCCCCCCCTCCCCAAAACTGAGAGAGTGTATTGGCATGGTGTAGCCGAGCGTGTAGTGGATGGACAGTAGGAAAGAAGAGTTGTGCATTAACCGTTATCACACTTTCAACTCACCAGCCCATTATTTCATCCTACTTCAGATACAATCCACAATACAGTATCCCAAAACACTTTGGACTTGGAGGGGGGTATCGGCCATGAATGGGGGTCCACTCACAGCATTCATGCAACCCTGGCAAAGTTATTAGTGCCCTCCTCCAAATCTTTATAGTGTATATGGAGAGTAAATTGGGGGGTGTATTGTGAAGACGTAAAACTCTTCAACTTACGCATTCCTGGGCTTCTCATGTCACCTCCTCTCCGACCCAAATCATATCAAGTGTATTGGGGGAGTGTAGCGGGGAGTGTATCGGAGACATGCTAAAATCTGAGACTTGTGCATGTCTGTACGCTTTCTCGTCTGATTACACATGTTTATAAAAATCATGCACCCGAGATAAACTCTGCGATTCACAACTCCAATACAATTTCAACTTTTTGGGGGGGTGGTGGCAGGGAGGGAGGGGGTACAGAGCTATCCATACCCGTCCTCCCCAACCAAGAAAGTCTACTTTCATGGTGTAGCAGAGATTGTAGCGGATGGACAAAAGAAAAAAAGAGTTGTGTATTACCAGGCATCCCACGTTCAATTCACTAGTCCAATATTTCATTGTACGTGAGATACACTCCACACTATAGTGCCTCAATAAACTTTGCAAGGGGGTGAAGAGAGTGTCGACCATGAATGGAGGGGTCGCTCACGCCATTCGCTTATCCCTGCCAAATTCGTTTGCCCCTCCTCGGATGGCTTTAGTGTATCTGGGGAGTGTGTTGGGAGGTGTATTGCAAAAACACAGGTTGTTGTAACTAATTTATCTTCGTGTTTCTCGTGACGCCTCCCCCCCCCCCCTTTCCAAAACTCATATGGTGTATTGGGGGAGTGTAGCTGGGAGTGTATTGGAGACATAAGGAGATTTGAAACTTGTGTATGTATTCACAATTTCTTGTCGAAATACACATGTTTATTGAATGCATGCACCCCAGATACACTTTGTGATACACAATCCCAATACAATTTTGATTTTATGGGGGGATGGGAGAGGGAGGNCCCCCCCCCCCTTTCCAAAACTCATATGGTGTATTGGGGGAGTGTAGCTGGGAGTGTATTGGAGACATAAGGAGATTTGAAACTTGTGTATGTATTCACAATTTCTTGTCGAAATACACATGTTTATTGAATGCATGCACCCCAGATACACTTTGTGATACACAATCCCAATACAATTTTGATTTTATGGGGGGATGGGAGAGGGAGGGGGGAAGAGCTATCCACCCCCTCTCCCCAAATTGAGAGAGCGTGTTGGAGAGGTCTATTGCAAAGTGTAGCTGATGTACATGAGAAAAAAATATGTGTGTATTGATTGTCATTGCAACCGTCACTCGTGCCTCTCCACCAAAAGACCCCAATGTCCCGCCTTGCCTCTCCCTATCCCCCCTCCCAAATCATAATGTTTTGGGATAGTAGAAAGGGGAGTGTATCGTAACAAAGACTACGTTTTTAAATCTTGCATGCATCATTTGAAATAATGGTAAAAGTAAACTTCTCACTATTTTATTCCCCTCAGATACAGTCCCCGACATATTGGCTCGATACACTTTCAACTTGGGGGTAGAGGGAGGGGGCTGGATCCGGATATCAAGATCCTCCCCTCCCCTCCCCTCCCCTAAAATAATCGAAGTGTATTCATGGGGTGTAGCTGACAGTGTATGTGATAAAACTTAAAAATAAGACTTGCGTGTTCTCTTCCAATCGGTTTTATTTACTAACAGATGTTGATCATATATATCGAACAGCCCTTATCTTTTTTGTGCCATATCTCTTTCGTCGATGGACATTGACGGCATAGTCATTGCACATTTTTCAAGAAAAACTACAAACACATTGATAGTATCTCAATTTTAAGTATTTATTGTAATCAGACTGTGGGAAACAACATCCCTTGACATCGGATAAAACAGAATCCTCAATTGCCCCTTGAGCGACAGTACACTCGTCACACAATAGACAGTCAGGATGTCATGTAGATTGTCCCTCATGGGATAATATACATGACACTGTGACAATAGGCTATTCCATCGCTCGTAGAAGTGACCCAACGAGGCCACAAAAGGAAGAAGTACAAGGTAGATGGTAAGTAATGTTAATGCGATCATGAAAATATTCATGCATGGGAATAAAGTACCTCACAGTTAATAAAGAAAATATGCTCCTGATATAAGCTAATCGTTTCTTCATGATTCGTATGTAATTTCTTGTAAAAGTATTTTCAGGACATAAGAAAATGAAGTAAGTTCACTGAAATTTCCGAAGACCGCATACATTCAACTAGTCTGTTATGAAAATTTAAGCAATTTTGAGGAAGCATACCTATTTGCAATAGCATGCCTCCAAGAAACATCCTTACAATATGTTCCGTGTCTGTACACCTTTTTTATCAGTGTGTTATTTAGGGATGATTGACCACAAATGCCTCGAGCAAAGATAAACCAGGACGGTTTGAAGTAAAGGGGGATGAGTACAGTGTGTGGACCATTTTTACAATTGAAATTGGTCTTGAATGTGTTCCAAATTATCCCAGAATATCACTCCATGATACTTGTTTTTCTCTAGCACCTCGATTGGAAATAACCAAATTTTTTAATTAATGTGTGGAGGATAAACATATAGAAGTGGTGCAAACGATATTCCTTTGGGTCACCCTCCAGTGTTCTATTGGAAGTGCCAAGGCTACGTTCCACTCTGCACACACACGTGGAACATGATTAGGTTTATGATGCCTGATTACAAAAAAATCATGTGATGACCCTGCTTTCTTTACACAATGCCTCTAAGCCTAAATGTCTGATGCAACCATTCACATACTCTCTTGGACTCACGATTCTAAGGGTCAACATCCATCTTGAAGGTTATTTGCAAAACAAGCACTCGTTACATTGCTCAAATGTCCTAACTTTTCATCCTATGATACTCCACTACCTTGCATATACAAAATGCTAAATCTTCACCCCAGGCAACACTTGCTACGAGATCGCAGGGATGCAAGAGGGACATCATCCAACTCTATCTGTAGCAACAATTACTGAAAATATATCAACACATCTTCATTGTCCAATGCATCATTGACCATGATACAATGACGGTGGTTGAGAGTGAATGCAAGCAATTTTAAATACAATAATTGAAGAAACAACTGAAGATGGAGGATCATCTACTTACCATTTACCAGAACCTAACAACAGAATCAATATCGGTTTTAACAAGCCAGGCTGTGGCTTCAACGGGCCCAAAAAACCCATCATAGCAGCCATATCCCATCACATCGAAATTTAGAGGCTCATTGGCAGGTATAGGATGGTAATCCTGGATCATTGGCGAAGTTCATCAAAATATTTGTCCCAACAAGGACCTTCATTACCACATAATGCAACAACTCGATTTGACAATGGAGGATTTTTCTTTTCTATAACCAGCATGTGATGTGGTAATCATCAAGAGAAAAGCACGACTCTTGACTGATCTCCAGATTTGCCTGCCCCCCCTTCCGATAACTCCAAATGTTCCATGGTTGAGATCTGGGTAACAAATTTGCAATTACACCTTCTCATTGCTGGGGTCAAGTGGAGGAAAACTTTCCCCGCAGCCTCTTGAAGGCATGACTGAAAGATTGTTTCCGACCTCACACAAGTTATACCAAAGGTAGAAGAGGAGGGAGCTGATTGATTGGTGCATGACCACGGCCTCTCACCATTGTGTGTACTGTCTCTCAAACAAGCCATTATGGATCAGAAAAAATCTCTCAATCTAACAAGCTCATTGGGTGAGTTCACACTTGTATTTGTCGCCCACTTTGGCTAAAGAAATGAGGAAAAGGATGCAGGCTACACGTTGTTGCACAAATGTGACCATTCCAATGTGGGAGACAAATGCAATGGTTCCACGAGATCATTACCAACAGAAAATCTCAAACACATGCACTGTACAGGCTCAAACTTGCTATTTGATACATGATTGTGATTGAATATACCTAGGATGACTTCTCTTAGATGATCTTGGTACCAAAATGGATCAATAACACCAAAGACAACACTCCAATTCATTAATATGTCAACTAGAAACCCCAAAACTATAATGCTCATCTTGGTACAAAGCAGTCACAAACTTCAAAAATCTTCACTCTAGTGGAGTTCAACGTGGTGCAACAGAAAACATCATGGTTTTTCTCATCGCTATGGCAAGCTGGGTCATGTTTCAAAGCCTTATAATCATAGCATGGAAAAAAGGGAGGACAATATGTAGGGAAAAAATGGGAGGATTTGAGAAATAGCCAAGGATAAGAGGGAACAAGAACTCCTATTACTTTGCAAGAACTTCCAGTAGGCCACCTATTCAACCTGGATCTCTTTGGATGGTAGATCCCATGATCAAAACATCATTTGAGGGATAGGATGAAAGCCATCCGTTGATGATTGTGCGGGTGTAATCAATGGAGGAGAACACTTCAAGATTCAATTTTGGTGTTACTCGGTGGACGTGCATCTTTCAATTTTGACAGCCAATATCCATGTGTATGCTAGGTTCCAAGACTGGACCAAGAGTTTTCAAAGGAAAGGGAACATTAAAAAGAAGGTAACAAATCTATCGCCTTTGTAAACAATTTGGCGTTAACATCAAATAACAAAGAGATTATTTTTCCAGATAATGTATCACAACTAGATCTTCATTGTCTTGAAAAGGGTTTCAACAGTTTCTAATTGACAAAGGACAATAAATATGCACAAGTAATGAATCCTTTCGAGATTATGAAATCACAACCATTGAATTTTACGAGACCACACTTGAGAATCAGTGTCCCTCATGAATCTCACTCAATATTCAAGCTATATTGGTTTGGATGGGAACGAACAAGAAGAACTTCATTATTCAAGGAATATCCTGACCTCTGGATTGGACTATGGGTGGATCTGGCAGTTTAATGCATCATTGCCAACGATGCATCTAATTGAGACATGGAAGGTGTTATCTTGTACGACATCGGCCATGGAAATTCAATACATGCTAGTGGAGAAGTTCATTACATCCCCCACCTTAGGGGTCAGAGTCCCTCCATGTCCGCACCTTGGACTCAAACTTTGGCACTCCGATACCAATGAAAAAGAGAAAATGGAATCCCTGGCTTATTAGGCTGAAATTGTGATTCTCGAGGCTCCGAACCTCGAGCCATCCCATCCCACCATCCACAGACCAGTGGATGGTGTCCCCCACTTGAGCCACATGGTGTCGGCCGCACCACAGAACCACAAGGGTCTGGCGTGGTATCTTTGTAGCCCTTTGCTTCTCCAATATGACAGTTTTCATCCCCGCAACTCAGCCATCTATGAGAAAGCGGTGTAGCTTTTCCCCATCCATGTTTCATGACTACACGGAGCTGCTCATACCGTGATGAGATATTATGCAACCAGTTCACTATCTAATTTTGGCTGAGATCTTGGCCTGCTATGGTGGACAGATTGAGTTTTTATGACGTTCTGCGTGTTAACTGGTGGGCAAAGCAAGGGAACCAACAGATTTTCCTTAATCACTTCTCTCAATTCTGTTTTAATGGTGTAATCATTTTGCCATCCTCCAAACTCAACTCTAATGCAATGAAGTCCCTAATAATAGTTAAATTATCCTTTGAAGTCATACATGAAAAGTTACCATTGAATGTGATCTATGTCCACAGTTTAAGTGACATACCAAGTATCAGCATCCAATGTATTTACAATGAAACAGATCACATGCTGGAGATTTTATGAGCAACAAGGGGCAGACTCCGACCTCTTGCACATCCAAATCAATATTAGGGATCATGTATTCCTCAAGAAAGTACATGTAAAGCCTCATGGACTATAGTCCATGAAATTTGAGCCCATGTGCCTTCAGCGTTTTGACAGCAAAGGCATGTGCACTAATACATTCGCCACTTTAGGCTGAGTAGATAGCATGGAGATCCACAATATCTTCCAAATCAGCAAGTTCAAGGTTTCCGAATGAAACCAGTGACGTTATAACTAGTGTTCCGTGTCACATCCGTCCAGGAAGTTAGACCTCAGTCATGAACTATCCTTGGTTTTTTTTTTAACATTCATTGCCATTCTTGACATTTTCTAGACAAGTGTGCTTGTTGCCAGCCATAATCTGCTCCTGTGGTGCTCAACTGCATTACACTTGTTAACTACTTGTGCTTCCCTCCACATAAAATGCCAAGAGGACACAAAAAGGAAGAGGCAGTGGTAAATCTACATCGACCAACCAGATGTTTTTAACTCATCTTCTACACCCTTGAATTTTCTTTAGGCCTAATAACAACCTCTAACACATTCTCCCCTCCTGCCTTTGACCTACCTATGTCCTCAAGCCAATATGTTCAGCTGAGACATTCCTAATAAGCTTTCTACCATTGATTTTATTAACTTTAAAACACTCTCCTAGTGAGCAGGCACACTATCATGCACACTACACATGAGAAAGGCAGCTAGGAGAGACATGCAATGTCTCAAAAAACCTTTTTTGCTGAGATAGTTAGAGACGGTGATACATACACACACGCACACGCCCGTGCGCACGCACGCACACACACACACACACACACACACACACACACACACACACACACACACACACACACACACACACACACACAACATATACACACACATATGAAGAGAGAGATAGAGAGAGAGGGAGGGAGGAGATAGAGTGTGTGTGAGATAGAAAGAAATAGAGCAAATGCCACATACATAACCAATCAGCTGACCTTTGAAACATGTAAAAAAAATGGGAACTGAAAAGAAAATTGAACATTGATTGTTCACCAAAACTACTCTATTTCATTAGAAACACTTATATTCTTTTCACTATTGGCAATGAATGTGTATGTGGGATCTATTCACATGTGTTCAAGTTTCAAATTGTCGAGAAAGCCATGGATAGATGAACACAATTTTTGGTACACTGATTGTGGAGTGTATGGATTTGGGTCGATTAATTATACCAAATGAGGCACCATCTTAACCATTCAAACAAAAGGATGGCACTCTATGGGATGTCAGTTTTTCCTAGGAGATCCCCAAGACACTCTTTATTGGATATCAATCAGCCCACACAAGGCGCCATCTTAATCATAAAAACACAAAGTTAAGCCAGATGCAGAAGGCACATACATGTTCGGGACTGGCAGTACCCTAGTGCCAGATGATTTCGTAGTTTTAAATATTTTTCAAGGTGCACAATAAGTTTCTTTTGCAAAATATTTGTGGGTATGCACACTAAAACAACGAAACTGGTGAAACCCACACACTAATTCCGTGGAGGGTGTTCAAATCCCCAACAACTTTGCACTTCAAAGGTTCAATTCTCAACCAAAAAAGTCCTCGGTAGGCACCCTCGCGAAGCACCGAAGTGCACCTTATAATTCGTCAATGTCTAGAGGTCAAAGTGCATTGCGGAGAAATAATAAATTGCACACAAGAAGCCATGAGCATAATGCTCGTGCACACAATACTTAAATTTATTTATAAAAACAAGTAATCTCCAATGCAAACATTTGGCAGTAGATTTTGTAGACGAAGCATGCAAAATCAAGCTGGTCATGGCTGTAGCAAGTTCACCCCAAAGAACCTAGGGACTAGTGGGGAAACAAGTGTCTCGCAAGGACGCATGGGCAGCAAATCAGCTACCAGGGTGACTTTTGGTCATCAAGAGGGGCCCGTCATCATATTTTCATTGCATCCGGATCACTGGTGTTGCCACTAATAGCTTGGTGGTGGTGCCCACGTCCTGTGTCTACGCTAGTGAGGATTGGAGCTGGGAGGTCACCGTAAGCCGCAAAAATATATGTACAGGAAAATACTTGTTCAGAGCTGCGCACTATGTGGATGAAATGACATTGATGAGTGCTGTCTTGTTTGATGCACATTGAGCAACTACGGAATGAGTATATAGAAATAAAAAATGAAAATCAAAGTACAAAAAACATATTATCACATGGAATTTTGTTTCTCCTGATTTTACAAATACAGTGTATGGATGCATAACATGCCAGCGTGAATTGTTGTGCACTGTTTGTACAGCTTTAGCATCTCTCTCTTCTTGTGAGACAAAATATAACATCATGAGTTTGTAGTAAAATAATCGACCCACCCCTTTTTTCTACCAAAAGCCCTGGCCAAGCCTACTCCAGACATACCCTACTGATTCTTGATTTCGATATTATATAATTATGCGAGGATGACGAATTCTCTTATTTGGCTCTGCGATGCATATTTTCTTCCATAAAACAAATACAATTTATTAATTCCTCCAGTTTCGTTCGGCCCTCAAGGAGCGAGCGAAACCTCTGTCTATCACGCGATCGCGTGATCTCCAGTGTCGGACGTGCATCGACACCCGGAAATGCGACGGAGAGAGTTGAGAAGGACCGCCTGCCAGCGTAGAAAACACGAATTCTGGACTACGACATGAAGTAATTTCGTCCAAATCAAATACAACAAATGAAAATTTCCCGAAAATGAATCAAGACTACAAGTGGTAAATTATTTTGGAGGGCGAAATAATAAATCATTACGGTATTGTTGAGTGCATCTGGACATCAAAACACATTTTCTTTTCTACAGTCAACTATGGATTATCGGTGCAAACAAGCACAACATTGTGATACATGAACGTGTTGCAAACAGGGCACAAAAGAGTGGAAGTGGAAAGAGAGAGAACAGCAGAGACAAACCATTCAGTCCTTGTTCTCTGAGGCATGGAATCAAAGGCTCATCAATTCAGAGGGCTAGTGCCCTTAAGATGGTGGAAATGTATGGCTCTGGTGAGTAGCATACGTAACATAACCTGCAAAATTGTAAAACATGACATTTTTTCCTTGATCGTGGTAATGGTGATAGCACTTTGTAGTATCGCCACTACGTTGTGTTCCAAGCCTTGGTCTATCTCCTTGATTATTGTCGATGCCTTGGGGCCAAACGCATGGTGGTAAAACTTCTTGAAAAAGGCCCAAACCGTCCGTGGTGTCTGACACGAGGGGAAGGTGCAGTCACCCCGGTCTTGCAGGCAAAGCTTAGTTGTATTTCCTCTGTTCTCCCTCATTCACACACACACACAACAGTGTGCATAGAACGTGTTGCTGGTCAACTCCAAGAATCAATTATCACATTTTTTTTCAACGGAACTATCATGTTATCTCAGGTCAGACTCATCATACCTTTCTCCATGGGGGAAAGGCATTCCTTCCTATTGGGTTTTGGAGGGACACACGCGACAACATTCAACTGCCTCACCGTCATTCCTTCATAATGACTAGGGGGTCCTTGTTGCCCTAGGATCTTTTGTGTGTCCGGCAAACTTAGCGGAAGTCAAAATGTGGAATAGAGTCTTGTTAGAAGTACAAAGTACAAGTACAAGATATCCAAAGAACAACAGTAAAAGAGAGCTGATACCCATGCTCTAACACATCTCCTGGCCCCAAACTAGGGCACAATACCTTGCTAGGCCGTCAAGGTCGTCCATGCAAGGGTCTTGGCTATGCCACCATCTTGAATGATGTAAGGCCTTCACGACGTCAGGGACACCTCCTCACCAGGCTGGCAGCCACTGCCAGGCTTACATGGTCGTCAGAGGAATCTCTTGTAGATTCTGGTTGGTCTTGGCAGAGCCACCAAACTGTGGTAGAATGGCCACCAGCAAACAGGTTGTCCTCCTCCGAGGCTGAAAGGCAGAGCCAGACTTATAGTGGCCTCGGAGGGATCTTCACCAGTGTCCTCCACTCAAGCTGGCAAGCAGGACCAAGCAAACGAGGGTCTTGGAGGGATCTTCAGTAGTGTCCTCCACCCAGGCTGGCAGGCAAAGCCAGGCTTACAGGGGTCTTGGAGGGATCTTCAGTAATGACCTCCACCCAGGCTAGCAATCAAAGACAGGCTTATAGGGGCCTTTTAACGGATCTACAATAGTGACCTCCACCCAGGCTGGCAGGCAGAGCCAGGCTGATAGGGGTCTTGGAGGTTGAGATCATTGACTGGCGCTTGAATCTGAAGATGATCCACTAGAGATCAGCCACTGAAGATGGTTGAGTATGCCAGGGTTGTTGCCTTTTGTACTTGCAGTCCTGGCAAGGTGACTGCCTTGGTGGTGACTGGAGAAGCTTCCTTTGGTGCACAATGGAATTTCACCATATCTATGGTTATTGCACCAGAGCTGGCCACGTAGATTTGTAGGTACAAGCCATCATCATGCCTGGAATCCTTGAATCATGTGGCCTCTCACGGATCAGTGAAAGCCGCTGATCACCGTGACCATAATGCTTGCAAAACAAAGGTCCTTTGAGATGAACATGAAATGTTGATTTCTGGAACCTTGGCTTGAGAAAACTTCCTCCGTAGGAAAGTTTTCTCTCCGTGGAAAATTCCTTTTCACCTTGTTGTCCGCTGGCTTAGACGTGAGCTATGGGGAAGCTTCCTCCCAAAGGAAGCTTTATAAGGTTCCACAAAGCAGCTTCTCCAAAAGGTGTTCCTTCTAAAAGATTTGTTGCTACTCTGTTGATGTTTCGACATGATCACATGTGGACCGTGGATAACCATCACCATGAAGCTCGCACCAAACCTCTCCACTTAGGTTGACCACATGGCGATGAGGAAGACACGTTGAGTCGTACCTCTATACTTTCTGTGCATGGTGATCCCCACTCGATGTCCTCACACTACTCCATGAGTCCAACTGAGTCAGGTGTGGTCCCACCTTACCATCAAGCATGTGCAGTATTTCACAGGTTTCAGCTTTATGAGGCATGGTTTTTCCTCATGCACATGCTTCTGTACAAATCCCCTTTCACACTATTTGAGGGGCTTTTCACCAGAGAAAATCTAAACATTTGAACGAGGAAATTCTCAGCCGAGCTGTACCCAGTAAATTTAAAAAAACAAACCTGCAAATTCTTCCTAGAGCATCCGATTGGAGTTTCGACTGCGCCATGCTAAAGCAGTAGATCAGCATAGTTATTACTCACTCCAAAACTCCACCTTGATGATTATGCTGATGAAGCTGATGATTGTAGACCCTTTGCAAGAAGAAAACTACACGACTGATGAGGCATCTGGAGATATATGACTCTAATTGGGTGTAGAAGCCTCTTCAAAATTTTATTGGTAGCTTTGTCACCCAAAACATGCGGTCACCATATTCAACTAGCTCAGTTTTGGCTCTCTGCGACTCTCGGATGGCTTGTCCTAATTGTGAGGCTCATGCATGACCCCGCAAACATTTTCGAGTGAGGTTGGGGTCGTCTCACCATCCCGACTTCTTAAAGTTGCTTGTGGTTGAAGTAACCCCTCCTAGCCATTTTCACCATGTTTCTCATGCACCACCATGCACAAGTTAAGGTTTTCCCAAGTGAGGTGGCGACTACGTGTCGGGACCGCCTTTGGGACCACCTGCAGGGACCGCTTTTGAGACTATAGCCGTGAGGACTCCCATGGGAGAGTAGAAAAGGCCGCCGCCTCTACTGACACGTCAAATTCACTAGCTGCTCCCACTGTCATCTTAGACTGTTTCCATCGAAGTGCTCTGCTCTACTTATCCACCTCCTCCTCATTGGAGAAGGGATTTTTGTAGTTTTGTGCCATGGCTGGGGCACATTTGGTGCCCTCCCAGCCCTCCACAACCAATTCTTGGTTTTTTTTTAGTCAAATCTATGCCACCAGGGTGGTTTTGCAATCCTGGGCCGTCCCATCTGGCTGTTCCGTCGCGTCACTTGGGGTCTGGCCATTGCAAATCCCACTGGTGCTTTTTCCGGCTGAGACAATCAAAACCATGGAGTTACACTTTGCTGCCCGTTCTTGGTCGTGACCGTGCGTGCTGGCTGTGTCCTTGCTCGTCAAGTTGTTTTTCTCCGGCAAATTTGGAGCTAGCAGCTCCTTGCTGACATGTACTTTTTTTCTTCCTTTCCTTTTCGGTTGGCTGGGGTTTCATCACCTGCTCCTCGTGGTGAGCGAGTAGGCTACGCAAACTCATCGCGAGCAGCTTTCCTTCCTCTTTTTTTTGCTCGCTCTGCTTAGCTCACATTTTTCCCCTCCCCCTCGCTCTCTGCCGCCGGTTGGGGCCTTCGCGATGGTCATGTTGTCACGGCAGGGGCTTGCCACTGTCGAGCCTTCTACTACGGTAGGGCCTTGCCCCAGTCAAGCTTGGTGTTGCGGCAGGGCTTGCTTGCCCAGCTCACTGTCATGGCAGAGCTGCTCCGCGTGGGACCTCGCACCAGCTCGCCACGATCACGAGGTAGTGCAAGGTCTTATGCGGAACTCACTCCTCCTCTCGTCGCTCTGGAGCCACTCGAGATGGGGCTCCAGGGACCTATTTTGCTCGCGTGAGCAAGCGGTCTCCTCTTGTTTCTCGAAGGTTCTGTTTTGCTGCAATCGAGCGATTCCTCCTCATCCTCCTTTTTTTGCCTCTTTTGCCTGGGTGCCCTTTCGAGACGCTTCCTGCGTTGGCTTCAAATGATGGGTTCCTTCCGGTCAGGAATTCTGAGCTGGCCGATTCAAGTTCCATCTCTGCAGCAAAGTGAGCTCCTTCTAGGGAATATCCAAAAATTACTGCCTTGGCTTTGCCGATCTGAATGTGCAGTGCATGTGCAGGTGCTACAACTCCTCGATGTTGATGATGATCAGTGATGTTGATGATGTCATTACACGTTTGCACTGAAAACTCGGTCCAAAAGTGGTCAGGCCCACTTATGTATAAACTACGGTGAATGCGCTTGCAAATCTTTGTAGAAACCACTACTGCCACTTGCTCCTCTGTAATTACAGTATGGCACTCCACTGTCCATGGTGATGGAGGACCTTCCTCCAACATTTTTAGCTCTTTTTGAAGAGCCAAAATGAAGAGAGCAGTTGAGTTGCATTTATTTCTCACCAACTCTTCCAATTTTTTCACTTTGTTACAACCACAAAAGGTTTGAGGCACGATGTAAATATCCCATAGATGTTATTGATTCCTCCGACCTCCTCCTCCTCCTCGTTGGCGAATGCCCGGATTCTTGTGGTGGCGCTCAAGGCCTCGCAAGTCTACTGTCACACTTGATCAAAGTGTGATTATCTCTATTGGCACTGCGCACGTGGAATATTGCCCCATCACACATGCCACCTCCACAAGGTGGGCTTACTACAACCACCTACCGAAACGGAAGGAATGCCGGGTGTGGAGCAAATCTTCATCGCACATGCCACCAACAAAGAGGTGGGCTTACTACAATACCTACCAACATGTCATGAATATCATCCATGGAGTATGGCTCCGTTGCACATGCCACCTGCCAAAAGGTGGGCTTACTTCAACCACCTGTCGCCACGACAGGATTGTTGTCTATGGAGCATGGCTCCATCGCACATGCCACCTGCCAAGAGGTTGGCTTACTGCAACTGCCTGTCCACAAGGCAACGTTTCATTCTATGATTATTGACCACTACACACGTTGCTTCAATGCTCGATGACAACCTCTGATTCCTATCTTTTTATGCATGACACACCCCTTCTAGCCGGTGCACTGTTGCATCGGCTCACGAGTGCTGCTGCTGGCTTGTGTGCCGTTGTCGCAGCCACTCCAATGGAGATGTTTTCAGTGCTGCTCCCAAGCTAAAGTTAAAGCTTGGCATTTTGCTTCTGCTACTTAGAATGAAGTGCCAAATCCAGAAGACAGAGGATCTAGACCTCCTCCACTATCATGGAGGTCGTACTCTCCATCCTCCCCTTCTCTTGCAAAGATCTAGATGGAGATAAACACATAGTTGATTGTAGCCTCGTTGCTCCACATAGGCCATGACGAGTGTGTAGAGGAGCCTCGTCGTGTATCCATGAGGTGTTTTAGTTGTTGTGGGCTGCTGCCAAGAGCCTTATTGATGTAGGCAGCCAAAAGTGTTGCTTTTACCGCTACATGATGGAGATGCCTGTTGCTATATGAGCTCTTTCCCCCTTCACAACTCCTTAGTTTTTTTTAGAACATCCTCTTTTTCTTATCCTTCTTCTTCCTATTCTTTCACTTCATCTGCTGTCCTGTGCATAACACACAAAGGACAACGTAGATTCAAAATGCTGAAGCTCAGTCACTAATGAAGCACTCAGCCTTGTTGCAATCGCTGAGACAACACTTCTAATGGTGGCGAGCTGACTTGCTGCTACCACCATGTTCCTTGTTGTCTTCAGGTGCACAATCAATTACTTCGCGTGTGCTTGCGTCTTGCTGCTGTTGTGTGCCTTTTGTTGCACGCTCTACTGCTTGACATGTTGTTGTCAATTGAAGTATGCGCAACACTTCTTCAGCCCAATGCCTTGTCTCTTCAGCTCCTTGCACTGGCTCTGCCATGTGAAAGCTATTTCTGAAGCTCGTAGGCTGTTGTGAATGCACGGATGGATGATAAAGATATGCAGTATGTGCACTGCTATTCTCTTTCTCCATCTTGCTCTTTTTGTCTTTGACTCGTGCAAGTGGAGCGCCACGTCAAACGCCTGCACCGTACCTCATGAGGGAAGATGAATGTCATCTTCCTTCCATGCTTAAGCTGTTACTGCTACTGATGTTGGCACCACAATCGTGATGCTTTGATACCATGGTTCACATGGTATCTAGGTGCACTTGTCTTGTGCAAGCCGAATGTCACGAAGAACGGTTGCGCTGCACGATTGAGAGAAGATGGCCAAGTTCTCCTCCTCATGCTTGTACAATGATGATGACGGGTGGCTTTACCTATCCATACTGTTGTTGTTACTGTTGCACTGGCTGGACAGAGAGCCTACTACTCTGATACCATGTTGGGTTTTGTGGGGCACACGCGGGAACGACCAAGTGCCTCACCACGGTTCCTTAACAACAACAAAGGGGTCCTTGCTGCCCTAGGATCCTTTGTTTGTCTAGTGAAATTAGCAGTAGTAAACACTTGGAATAGAGTCTTGTTAAAAGTACAAAGTACAAGTAAAAGATATATCTTATGAGCAATGGCTCAACAGAGCTGACGTCCATGCTCTGACGCATCTCATGGACCCAAACTAGGATGCAACACCTTGCTAGAGGGTCAAGGTCATCCGTGCAAGGGTCTCGGCTTAGCCACCGTCTTGAATGATGGAAGGCCTTCATGAGGTTCGTGTCACCTCCTCGCCTGGCTGGTAGCCATTGTCAAGCTTCCAGGGTCGCCAAAGGAATCTCTTGTAGATTCTGGCTGGTCTTGGCAAAGCTACCAAGCTGTGGTGGACTGGCCACCTGCAAACAGGTCATCGTCCTCCCAGACTGGCAGGCACAGCCAGGCTTACACGAGCCTTGGAGGGATCTCCAGCAGTGTCCTCCACCTAGGCTTGCAAGCAGAGCCAGGCTTACATGGGCCTTGGAGGGGCTTTTAGCAGTGTCCTCCACCCAAGCTTGCAAGCACAATCATGCATGCTGGGGTCTTGAAGGGATATCTAGTAGTCCTCCACCCAGGCTAGCATGTAGAGCTAGGCTTATATCGGCCTTTGGAGGGAATTTTAGTAGTTACCTCCACCTAGACTCGCAAGCAGAGCCAGGCTCATAAGGGTCATGGAGGTGGAGATCAAAGAATGTTGCTTGAAAAGGAAGATGATCCTTTGGATATTAGCCACTGAAGATAAGACAATGACAATGGTTAAGTATGCCAGGGTCGTCGCCTTGTATACTTGCAGCCCTTGTAGTTCAACTGCCTTGGTGGTGATCAAAGAAGCTTCCTTTGGTGCATGGTGAAGTTTCACCATAACCATGGTTCTTGCACCAGCGCTAGCCACGTGGCTTTGTAGGTGCAAGGCATCATTATGCATGGAATCCTTGAATCATGTGGCCTTTCACGGATCATGGAGAGCCATTGATCACCGTAGCCATAATGCTTGCATATTAACGGTCCTTTCAGATGAACATGAAATTTTGATGACTAGAACCCCGGCTTGAGGAAAATTCCTCAGTAGGGAAGCTTGCTCTCTATGGAAGCTTCCTCTCCACCTTCGTTGTCGGCTGGCTTAAACCTGAGCTAGGAGGAAACTTCCACTGCGAGGGAGCTTTATCAGGTTCCATGGTGCAGCTTCTCTGTAAGTTGCTTCTGCCAGAGGCTTTGTTTTTGCTCCGTTGATGTGAACACACGATCACACTTGGACCGTGGATTACCATCACCGTGAAGCTCGCATCAAAGCTGTCCTCGTAGGTTGTCCACATGGCGATGAGGGAGACACGCTGAGTCGTGCCTCTAGGCTGTCAGTGCAGGGCTGTCCCGACTTGACGTCCTCACAGTGCTCCTTGCGTCTAGCTAAGTGAGGTGTGGTCCCACCTGACCATCAAGCCTGTGCGGTATTGCACGGGTCTCAGCTCTAGGAGGCTTACGCTGTCCTCACGCCCATGCTTCCATACAAATCCCCTTTCACACCCTTTGAGGGGTTTTTTTCTCCGGAGACAATATAGGCATTTGAAGGAGGAAATTTTTTGACAAGCCGCACTTGGTAAATTCACGGAAAAGCATGAAAATTCTTCCCGGAGCTTAGGATTGGAGTTTCAATTGCGCCATGCTGAAGCCGTAGATTTGCATAGGTATCCCTCACTTCAAGATCTGACACAAGGGGAAGGTGCAGTCACCCTGGTGTCGCGGGCAAAGCTAAGTTGTACTTCTTCTCTCTCCCCTCATTCACACGCGGCCATGTGCATAAAACGTGTTGCTCGTCGACTCCAATAATGAATCATCGCACATTTTGACAATTGAACTATCCGTCTATCCGAGGTAAGACTCAGAATACCTTCCTTCATAGGAGGAGGCTGTTATGAAAGTACTATCGGTAGACGTGGGCAATCCTATCTGTGAATAAATGGTGAACAAGGATGCTCTCTTGGCCTTCTTGCAATGCATTACCAAAAGAGGATCAATTATGTGGAATGGAGGCTAGAGCACCTGGATAGAACAATGGAGTAGCGTCATGAAATTTTGCGTAGAGGCAAGAGTGTGTAATGAAGAGATGGACACGATCATCCATTGGAGCTAACATGACATCCACTTAACGATCACCTAGGATACCTGATAACCAAAAAAATCACATTGAATAGCTTCTAAGTCTCACCATGGTAGAGCTCCCCCTCTTCCTGACATTCTACAAGCAACGATGTCGTAAATACATGTGGATTAGTGATTTTTCTTATTTATGTTTCATATTTCAATAAAAATATGAATAAATTTCCCTGAATATGAATTAGGTTCCAATTTATTCTGTTCTATTTCATGTTTAAAGTTCATACAGAACTCGTTATTTAATGGATTCTAACAGCCGGAAATGTGTTCTGTTCAGTAATCCACTGACAGAGGTCATTTTGGCCAGGGGACACAAAATGTCGATATGTATCAGTTTCGAATTCTTGCTTATCGTAAGACCTCTCCGGAAACTGATCGTCGACGTCAGGATGATGCTGGCAACGGTTGGGAGGTCAAGGGGCAGTTGCCGCTGGAGAGGTACCGGAAGTTGTCAGAGCGGGATAGGATAGAACGTTTTTCTTGCACGCCATAGCATCCCTCTGAAGAATGGACAGCGGCACAGAACCACGTACTTGCACATATGCACTTTTTCTCACATCCACGCATTGGCGTGACATGTCGCAAGAGCCAGGACGAGATTCGCGGACATGTTACTCAAGTTGCCGGACGTTGCGACGGATGCCTGATGTGCTGTCCAACCACTGGACGTCGGACGATAATTGCGCAGGCGGGACTGACAGTGGCGGGGAGAGCGCGGAAGTTCTTCGCACGCCTTGCTCTCTCTTGGGCTCTCCACACGTCATCTGGCCTGTCACCGTGCCGTAGCCAGCACACGCAACGTTTTCCGTCCTCTGCTGCTCTGGCCTGCTGGAGTTGCGTTCGGGCCTCTTGCGACGGTGGCTCGGGGTGTTGTGCTGCTTACCGCCGAACCAACTGCGCGAACCCTTCACGCTTTTGCTCCTCAGCCTGCTCCGTTTCGAAGTTTTCTCACGCGCTGTGCTATCGCGTGGGCACTTAGGCGTCGCTGATCAGTCTACCGACTGGTTTCTCGCAGTTGCATTCATTCCCATGTGGTGGCGTGACGGAGCTGCCTGAGAAATTGTACATCCTCAAGCTGTAGCAAAACGGCCTTGAGACCCGTCAGGGCGTCGAGAGCAGTCGCCCGTGTCCTCGTTTTTGCTTCTTGAAGGGCGGCTCTTCGCCTTTTTCCTTTTGTTACCGGCTATTTTGAGAATGCCTCTGTGGAGGATCGCCACAGCCCCTGACGAACTAGACGCCGGCGCGGACGCTCTCGCTGGCAATCCGCATGGACCCTCCGGCGCCAAGTTCGTGTCCGGGCCTTCCTCCAGGGGGAACAGCCCCACCTGCGCCTACGCGTCCGGCAACAGCCCCATGCGCAAAGGCGTGTACAACTCCCCCTTCTTGATCTCGGCCGAGGTGCCCGCGGACATCAACAAGAATACGTCTTGGTTTTCCTATCCGGGCATCTGGAGTATGTACTTCATCATCATCCTGCTGACGTGGCTCCTCGTGCTGTCTACAGTCGGATGCGACGTGGCCACGGCGTGGGTCATCGTCAACGTCATCCACTGTTTGGTGAGAGGACGTGCTGTTTCGCCAGATTTGCTGAAGACAGCACCACCCTCCATGCCTTTGGAGCCCACTGATAGGTGTGCAGCTTGATCTGGTTACGACGTGCTGTGCGCTCCAGCGCCAGTGCTATCGACAACAGCAGCTGGTTTGTTTTCCCCTTTCTGGTGTGGGGGTGGGGGGGGGGGCATTTGCGAGCATGCTCACTGACGTTTCACGCATCCCTGTCCAGAAGATTCTAGTGTGTAATGAATATCTACGACACACCTGGAGTCACTGCTTGTGCACACAGAGCGCACGCTGTTTTGGTTTGATGTGTGCACTCTCTCTGTGCTCCACAGCACAGAGTGAGGAAGTCGGGAGGAGGTTGTGCCCTCCCGCATGTTTTGAGTCTACACAACTTCCTCTGCATAGCGACAGGGTCCGCTGCCATGCCTTGGGGTTGGGTCAGCGCTCAACAGTCTGCTGCAGTGTGGTGAGCGCGGAAGTTTGAAGCACTCAAAGCTCCCACGTTTTAATCTGCGCACATCTACTGGCCCTTGTTCAGCCGGTGCATTTGCCGACGTGGAGAACTGTACTCATGTGTTTATAAGTGGCTTTGCCGAGCGGCTTAAGGTTTCCAAAACTTTGGGCAGATGGTCTGCAACGCCTTGAGAGTTCCTCGCGTCTTCAGCTGCTCGACATGGCTGATGACACCAATGATGTCGCTGCGCGGTTCCTTCCTGCCTGGCTTCACATGGCAGATGTTGAAACTCTGCACATTTCCCTTTATGCAAGTGCATGCGTGTGTGTGTGTGTGTGTGTGTGTGTGTGTGCGTGCGTGCGTGCGTGCGTGCGTGCGTGCGTGCGTGCGTGCGTGCGTGCGTGCGTGCGTGCGTGCGTGCGTGCGTGCGTGCGTGCGTGCGTGCGTACGTGCGTGCGTGCGTGCGTGCGTGCGTGCGTGCGTACGTGCGTGCGTGCGTGCGTGCGTGCGTGCGTGCGTACGTGCGTGCGTGCGTGCGTGCGTGCGTGCGTGCGTACGTGCGTGCGTGCGTGCGTGCGTGCGTGCGTGCGTACGTGCGTGCGTGCGTGCGTGCGTGCGTGCGTGCGTGCGTGCGTGCGTGCGTGCGTGTGTGTGTGTGTGTGTGTGTGTGTGTGTGTGTGTGTGTGTGTGTGTGTGTGTGTGTGTGCGTGCGTGCGTGCAAGCACTTGGGGGTGCATTGTCCTCTCGGCAACATCATACGGACATTTGGGTCAGCAGAAGCCCTGGTGAACGCGCTGGTGCATGGGCATGCACCAGTCATGGCATGCGCCAGTCATGGCATGCGCCAGTCATGGCATGCGCCAGTCATGGCATGCGCCAGTCATGGCATGCGCCAGTCATGGCATGCGCCAGTCATGGCATGCACCAGTCATGGCATGCACGGTCATCATTCATAGTTGTGACATGCAGCATGTTTTTGCTAGGAGTTCTGGTCTGCACGGAAAGTGGGTGGGTAAGTGTCACATCACTTTTTCGAGCATGTGTGTCTGCTAGCGCAGCCAAGCACTGGCGCATGCTCAAGCACAAACGTGCGCATGTGCACAGGCATGCACACGCACACCCCGAGATCACAACTGCGAGCATACTTGTTGGGGATCATGAGGGAGCTTGCGTTGCGATTTTGGTCCCAGCAAATTCGTCGTGGATTTTCAGTTCTGACACACCCTCTCCCTCCGAGGTGTTTTACATCAGTTGTCAGTGTCTTTGCCTGTAGCGCTGTCCTGTCGGAGGGGCGAGAACCTTGCCGAGGATTTTGTTAGAGCCCTAGCCCTGTTTCCCGTTTCGTTGCATGCCTCTGCGCCTCTTTGCCACTTCTGTTGCCAACAAGGATTCCTCATGTTTTTGCTATGACGACTCTGTCACTGATTTTGTCTGCACAACCTTCATCCACACCTCCTCTCCTGCGCTTCCCCTGTGTGCGCAGGTAACGTTCTATTTCTTCCACTGGAAGAAGGGCTCTCCCTTCTCCGACGACCAGGGGGTGTACGACAAGCTGACGTGGTGGGAGCAGATGGATGGAGGCAGACAGCTCACACGCAACCGCAAGTTCTTGACGCTCATGCCTGTCATGCTGTGAGTAACGACCCTACTCCTCCTCCTCCTCCTCCTCCTCCTCCTCCTCCGCCTCCGCCTCCGCCTCCGCCTCCGCCTCCGCCTCCG
>SZWC01003959.1:45754-74838 GCA_023375785.1 Penium margaritaceum | reverse complement strand
AGGAGGGGAGGAAGGAACATCCTTCAAATATTGCACAGAAAACTGAAAATGTGGGCTCAATGTCAAACCATGAAGAATAGAGTCGCTAACCTCATTTAGACTGAGGCTTCAAAGAAAAACGAACTAACTTGAAACGGAACTGAAATGGCAACCCAACCGCTCTCCCGCCCGCTTGGCGCTGCTTTCACTTGATGGTTCCGAAATATGCACTCCCTCTACGCCTTCTGTTTCTGCTAAGCTCCTCAAGCAAATCTTGTTTTATCAACAGAATCACTGCTCGAGTTAGGCCCAGGAAACTCATCCTGCCAAGATCCAACATGAGGCCCAAGCATATGATGAAATATACAGATTTCCAGAACCTAGAAATTTATAAAACAAAATTTATCATCAACATAAAATTATCCAATTCACATAAGATGGAACATCCCCACAGATAGGTATGGACGCGTATAATGCAAAGGAGCCTGAAATGTTTGTTCAACTTGTCAACCATCCATTTTTTCTCAATTTAACACTTATTTTAAGTGCGCAACAGTGCTAGTTTCGTGACGTGAGTCGTCCCCGTTCGTTTACACAGCTCACTGTGACCACTCCGCCGTGTACATGCTCGTGCAGATGACATGCAACTGCTACGACATCTCAGGTGCTTGATGGGGTACGTTGCAATTTTATTAGTCTGTAGGTTTTCTCACTAAATTGGATTTTGAGCTTGTAATGCATGTTTTGCATTGTGCATCCACTAGTCGTTATTAGATCCATGTAGGCATGCACTCTTTGCATCCAGCTTGAGACTCTAGATCCATAGGATGATAAGGTTTTTCATTTGGATGACAATAATTAGAGTTACCGTAATGATTTCTCTTTTCATTCATATTTGACACTAAGTAGCTCGGCGAAGCGCTCCCCCAGAGTGAGAGCGTGCCGCTCCTGATGGACCGGAAGTGTTCGACGAGCACGATCACGCACAATCTACATGCCCAGAAACACTGCAGCCTCTCCCAGGTCTTTCATTTTGTATGCGGACTGCGGCACTCCCTTGGCTGCTTCGACAGCCTTCAGATCGGGCGAGGCGATCAGAAGGTCGTCAACGTAGACCAGGATGGCCGTTAGTGGCGTAGGAGTCTGGGAGACAAAGAGCGACGGGTCTGCCGCGCTCTGAGCATAGCCGGCTCGTAGGAGCGAGCCTGTGATCTCCTTGTTCCAGCACCGGGGTGACTGCTTCAGGCCGTACAGAGCCTTCCGCAGCCGCCACACACGACCATTGCCATCCTCAAAACCTGGGGGCTGAGCCATGTAGATCTCTTTGTCCAACTTCCCATGCAGAAATGCGTTGTTGACGTCCATCTGGTGGAGGTCCCAATCGTGCTGGGCCACCTGGGATAGAAGACCCAAGGCCGTAGTCGTGCGCCCAACTGGTGCGAAGGTTTTGGTGAATTCGATCCCTTCCACCTGAGAGAATCCCTGCAGTTAGTCGCGCTTTGTAGCGGTCAACCAAGTTGTCCGGCTTCAGCTTTTTCCGTAAGATCCACTTGGCCTGAACGGCCTTCCGTCCTGGCGGCAGGTCTACAAGCTCGTACACCTCATGTTCATTGATGGCCGCCAGCTCAGCCTCACATGCCGCACGCCAGAGTGCCGCATCGGGCCCAGCGAGAGCCTGACGCAGTGTGCTGGGTTCTGGTGTCACTCCCACCACACTGGGATCTGGGGCGGCAGAGTCTCCACTTCGCGTGGCCAAGGCATAGGCCGCAAACGGAGGGCCAACAGTGACGGTGGACTCTGCGGAGTCGACTGCAAGTCGTCGCTCTTGAGTAATGAGCGCGAGGCCTGTATCGCAACCAGGGTGAACTTCAGTGAGCCCCTACGCGCTGAGACCTAGGACCCTCGTGCCGGGGTCCCCACTGCGAATGCTGCGAGTAGGACGTGGGCGAAGGTGCCCACCCTCACCTCGTCTGTACGGCTCTGAAGGCGATGCAATTGGGACAGGAGGTGGACACGCATCGGGCACCGACATGATTGGCGATGTGTCAGGTGCCAGAGTGTCGACTGGGGAGATGGAAGGGGGTGATGACACAGGCGATTCGACTGGTCGTGCTGGCGACGCAAGTGGTGACGACAAAGACGACACAGGGGCCTCTGTACGTGATGTAGGTACGGACGACGCAGGCAGCGCTAGGGACTCAGCGGGTGACGTAGGCACTGGGGAAGCAGAATGGGCTGGCGACACAGGTGCAGCAGGCGGGAGAGGCGGCGTAGGTAGCGCAGGTGGTATGGGCATCGCAGGTGAGCTAGCTGGTGGGTGCGACGGACTAGTAGCGTCCAGGGTGACCGGGACCGCAGCATCGGTCAGTCCACCCTCCCCCGCGCGAGGGACCGTACCACACGCAGGGGAATACGACTGCGAGGTGCCACCAATCGGTAGGTCGCGGAAGGAGAGACGCTCAAAGGAGAGCGCGTCTCGAGACTCACCACCGACTGGGGTCCCAGAAGCGCCAGGCCTTGGAGCGTAAGGCCACGCCCATGAACGCGCATACACGACCGCGCGGGGAAAACTTGGTCCCTTGCTGTTCTGGTGTAAACCACACACAGGCAAGAGATCCCCAGACACGCGCCAGCCGGAGGTCGGCACGGCGTCCATACCATAGTTGGTATGGGGTGTGTGTGTTGGGGAGGGGCCATGAGGGATCCGATTCCAGACCCATGTCATGTATGCCATGCCCTAGAAAGCGAATGCTTCCGGCATGCCGCTGTCCACCCGCATTGAGCGAACCGCATCTTCCATGGTGCGGTTCCAGCGCTCAGACACGCCATTTTGCTGGGACGAGGCGGGGGCGGAGAGGTTGTGAAACACCCCCATGAATTCACCACCCCGATCAGAGCGGAAATTTTGGAGGGTGTGGCCAGACTAGCGTTCGGCCATAACGAGTCACGTGTGCACGGCGAGCGTAGCATCGCTCTTCAGGTGCAAACTGAAAACCCACCGCATGCGGGTGAAGTCGTCCGTAATTGTCAGGACGTATCGCCCTCTTTCATCCTGGAACTCCGCGGGGAGGGGTCCAAGGAGATCAGAGTGAACCAACTCGAGGGGCTTTAGAGCCCGTGAGTCGGACAGCGGGTACGTGGCCCTGTGCATTTTACCTTGAGCACACTGCAAGTAATCAGTTTTAGGCGGTGCCTCGAAGGACGCCGTGTCAAGACCGAGCGCAGGTTGTGTGCGAATCAGACGATCAACAGCATCCAAATGGACATGACACAAGCGTCTGTGCAGTAGGCGCTGGTGCTCAGGCGACAGAGTGCCAATCACAAACACCCGCGCAGCGGAGGATGTCGTGATGGGGGTGGACATGGGGCAGTCAGAGACGTGGTTCAAGTCTCCCACCGCTTTGCCACGAAGCACTGCTTCAGTGATTGCTCAGACAGAGACAGTGGCATCCTCACCAGTGAATGTGACGCTGAGACCCATACGCGTGCACGCACGTCCAGAAAACAGGCTGAGTTCTAGATCAGGCACATACAACACGTTGGAGATGTAGAACGGCCCTGACGGCCCATGGAATTGTACCACACCCTCACCCTGAAAAGGCACCTCATGCCCAGCATCCGTCCGCACAGACCACACAGAGCCAACAGGACCAAGCACAACAAAATCACGACGGCGACATGTCATGTGATGGGTGCCACCTGAATCTAGGATCCAGTGGCATCCGTAACACGCTCTGGCGAAGTGACAGATCAGCATCCGACAGTGCAAGCAGTAGACAGGGGTTGCTCGGCAGATGACTGCTGAGCTACGGAGGCGACACGTACTTGCGACACATCAAGCCATGACAGGTCGTCGTGACCGGTGCAGGCTACAGCGAAGACAATAGACAAACCAGCATCATCACATGCAACAAACGACTCCAAAGACTCATCAGCGCACTGTGCTCCACCACCACCATCCCAACTACACGGTACCGACTCGACAGACCCAACAGTGAGACCCCTCAGCTCAATGAATGCACTCGCACCTCCCTGGGTGGAAATCCGTAGGAGCTGGCGAAGCTCGGCGATATCGCGGGCCTGCGTCGCGAGCTGCTGCTCCAGAGGTGACAGGTCGCCGGCATCGTCGGTGGCTCCTCCTACTGCTGATGTGGACGCCACATCGGTCGCTGCTGTGGAATGCGCGGATGCGCGCTCACGCTGTTCGAACGCCTTCTATAGGCCTTGTGCAATCTTCGTCCAGTTTTTGGGAAGCTTGCACTCGGTGTAGCGGTGCGCTCCCCCGCAGTTGTAGCACTCCCATTGTCGTCCTTGAGTCGGCTTCGGAGTATCCTGTCCCTTTCCATCCTTGCCTCCCCGCCTGTTGCTCCTTCCCTTTTTCCCGTGGACTACGGTAGCTGTACCAGTTGCTGCTGTAGTTACCGCTGTCGGCTGCGATGACTGGCGGGAGGAGGGGGGTATTATGCGTGCTGCCTGGCTTGCTGTGACGGCTGCGGCTGATGCACCATGACGAGCATCATTCGCTGCTCCAACTCCTGTGACGTGCAGAACGTGCTCAGTGGCCCAGGACAGCAGAAAGCTTGTGTCAGCCATCTCTTGAAGACTTTTCAGGCTGAAGTTGTCGAAGGCTTTTGCATACTCGCCCCCAACGCCAATGCGGATGGTGTTGAACGCCATGAGTTGCCCCGGCCCATTCTTTCCAAGAGCCCTGTACAGCCGCATCGCCCGCCGCCAGTAGTCAGTCGGTGTCTCATGTGCACCCTGGCGCAGAGAGTTGATGTCCGAAGGCGCTGTGAGGTTGTGACCATGGTCGCGCCTTCGAAGAGGGTGGTTGCCCGCTTCCAGGCACCGCGGGGGTCCGCCCCACTGCCGGTTCCCGGATCACCAAGGAAGGGTTAGAAATCAAGGGTGTACTCCTTCGGGACAGCCTTAAGGAGACCGTAGGCAGCTCGAGCGGCGGTTGTCGTCTGTTGGGGGTCTGCAGTTTGATACGGAGTGGTGTAGTAGGGATACACTCCCTCGCTGACTGTCCACATACGGAATCGTGGCTCCCAGGTGGTGTAACTGTCCTCCTGCCGGTAGGCGGGAGGGTCGGTCTCGAACCACTTGGGAGGCTTCGCCGTCGGCAGGGGTGCTAGAGCAGCTTGTTCGAGCGACAGAGACAGGGGATCTTCCCGCAGTCCGAGACTCAGGCGGAGTAGCTGGTCCTCTAAGGAGGCTGGGTCTGTGATGACCCTGAGTGTGTCGCTTGGGCCTGCGCCGCCGCTCGGTGCTGATCGGCGGGTCGAGCAGGTCTAACGACGTTTTTCCAGCTGTGCGAGACGAAGGCGCAACATGCCTTCCTCGTCACTAGCGTCTGAGTCCGACTCGGCGAGGTTGTCGGACGGTTCAGCATCGAATGCTCCTAGAGCTGCATCGACGTCAGCTGCAACTGCACTCTCGACCGTGATCTTTCCCTTTCGCACAGTGTCGTGGAGTAGCCGTTGCTGTTGCTCTTGCTGCTGCTGCTGCAGCATGTGCTGCTGCTGCTGCTATTGCTGCTGCCGCTGTTGCTGCTGATGCTGCTACTGCTGCTGTGGCTGGAACGCATCCCGAAATAGCTTGAACAGATCAGCCATTTGCCTGGCCGTCTTTTCAGCCTGCTGAGCCTGCTGCTCACGCAGCTCGCGCAGGCCACGTGCAAGTGAGCTTGGGCTAGAAGGGGGTTCGTCCCGCGTCACGACGGGTGTGCTGCCAGCCACGCCTGAGGCGTCAGCGGCAGCATCCGTAGTGGAGCTGGTACTACCGACTCCAACAGGCGCGTCCTTCGGCATGGAGCCTAGTGGAGTGCCGCAAGCGTGTTTTGTTGGCGTTGGTGTTGTTGTTGGGTGACAGCCACTGCCAAAAAAAAATCGACAGTGTTTACCCCGCCCTAGTGAGCGTGGGATCGATGTCGAGGCCTTTTTCAGCCTGGAAACCGCCAATAGACCCTCCCACGCTGCCAAAAAAAAATTCGGCAGCGTTTCCCCCGCCCCAGTGGACGTGGGGAAAACTAGGAGAGGCTTTTTTCAGCCTGGGAACCGCCAATAGACCCTCCCACGCTGCCAAAAAAAATTCGGCAGTGTTTCCCCTGCCCCAGTGGGCGTGGGAAAACTGGGAGAGGCCTGTTTCAGCCTGGAAGTTGTCATTTGACCCCCCCCCCACGCTGCCAAAAAATTTCGGCAGCGTTTCCCCCGCCCCAGTGGGTGTGGGAAATCTGGGAGGGGCTGTTAGGGACCACCGTGTATACCTGAACCACCCCCACCCAGCCCAGGAGTAGAGGGGAACCCAGCCAGCAGGGGGAGGGGAATACCAGAGAGTAGATCTGGATGGGAGGGTGTCGTTGCTGCTGCCGTCGCTGCTGCTGCTGCTGCTATTGCTGCTGCTGATGCTGCTTTGTGCAGCGGACGTCACCACACCTGCGGCTGCTGCCCACTTACGCAGCCTATGGCTGCCGCTGCTGCTTGCTGCTGCACGCCACTGCCGCTGCAACTGTTACTACACGCAACTGCAGCCGGTGCTGCAGCTGCGCAGCTGTCACGACGGCTGTGTAGCCGTCACTGCGGCTGCTCCCCAATGCCACAGCTGCCAACTGTGGTTGCCGCTCGCTTTTGCACGCTGCCGCCGCTGCAGCTGCTGCTCCGCGTAGCTTCCGCGTGTACTGCGGCAGCGCAGCCGTCACTACGGCTGTTTCCCGCTTATGCAGCTGCTAGCAGCAGCTGCCGCTCGCTGTTGTGCTGCCTCGCTGCTACTGCCGCTGCTCCGCGCAGCCACCTCTGCGGCTGCTGCTTCTGCTCGGCTGCTGTTGCCGCTGCTGCTCCGCGCAGCTGCTGCTTGCCTCAGCCGTTGCTGCAACTGCTGATCAGCGGTTCCTCCCTGGACCGTGCTGCGCTCCTCTCGTGCAACGCGACGAGCTTTAGCTCGTCTGCTCTGATACCAAAACAGTCACACTTGATGCCCCTTCCCTCACGCCACTGTGTTGCATGACACTGTGGACGGATAGGGACAAACGGGGGGAAGAACGACAGTTTGTGTGTGTAGTTATTGTCAAAACAGTGAGCGGAGAAGTTTTTCCTATGGGGTGGAACTCGCTACTCGAGTCCACCGTTCGGCCGGCGAGAAGGAGCTCGCCGGCTTTCGCTAAAAAAATCCCAAACACGCCCACTTCGTGTCCCACTTGTCCACAAACTAAGTTTAGACCTAAACTATGTCTGTCTAAGCTATCACCTAGCTCACGCGCAAGACTAATCTAGGTTATCAAACCACTTTAGTTCACGCACAAGGAAATATAACCTGAACTGTCTCGAGACACGATATGAGTACTTCTGGGAGGGCAACCACCACGTGTAGTGAGTGAGGAAGTGTACCCGGTGGCCGTTTACAGCCGCTCAGCAGCTGCCGGTATCGTGTCTGCTCCCCCAGTCTTCCGTGCCCTCCGCCTCATCAGGAATCTGCAAGGCAATGGACGTGAGCCGAGAGGTCACAGTAAGCTGTATGTACAATATCATTTTCACCCAAATTTGGCCCTTCTGTGATATTGGAGGTGATTTTCCCATGGCACACTCCTTTAAAGGCCCGCTTTTTAAATTCTCCCACGTGGCTATGTAGATTTGAATTCTTCGAGTCTGCAAGTGAACGCACCGTTCATTCGATTCAGGTGAGGAAGTGTGAATTGCCAAACAGCGTGGCAGTTGCTTCGCGAAGCGACTGAGTAAACCGCTTGCCGTCAATCGCTGAGCGATTGACAGAAAGTTTTCATCCAATCAGGAGCAAGGAAACAGCATGCAGCACTGACGTGCACTTTCCAGCACTGGCAAGAAAGTGCACGCCGCTACAAATGCCTGAACGAGCAGACAACCATTCACTCTCTCTCCTTCTCCAAGAGCAAGCGCTAAAATGATGCAGTTTTCCTGCACCTGATCTGGCCTAGATGCTCTTTTTCATTGAAATTTTGGAAAGAAAAACTTCCAGTGGTAAATTCATGAATTCATAATTTTGGAAGTGATTCCCCCAAGTGAATCATGATTTTAGGTCTGAGCATAGGCGAATGAAAACTAATTTTTTAAGGGGATATACAAATCACTACGGTACAGCCAAAACAATGATTTGAAGTTGGTTTCACGACAAACTCGCACATCCAGGTGCATCACCCACCGTGCGCCACAAAATGTATTTGTAATGTGTGCTTGTCATTTTTCATCTCTCTCTGCATGCCAAACTATTCAAGATCATGAGACTTTGCTCCTCTCTCTACCCCAACCCTTGTTGTTTCATTCACGTGCTTGCTTGCTGGTGCGTCAACTGACTAAACAATGACGCCACATCAGCGAAAACAAGACTAGGAAGCTTCCTATCGCCTTCTCATGGTATTAGAATAGCGAGACTGCTCCTGCTCAGCTGTGCAGCAATGACGTAGCATCAGCATTAGCATCGGCATCGGCATCAGCAATAAGGGTCGCACTTGTAGTCCACGTCTTTGGACCCGGTGTAGTAGAGAACGGCACCATTGGCGTCGCCTTGAGTAATGACAGCACCACCACTTGAGTTTTGAGTGGACGGCAGGGTCGTCACTGACAATGTGAATCGCTGTCATCGCCACAGCAGTAGCAGCACTGGTGAGGTGCGCAACGACAATGCAGTAACAGCAGCGGCTTGTAGTAGCAGCTGAAGCTCGCTTTAGTAGCAGCTTCCGGCACTAGTAGCAAGCGACAACAGCGCGTATCTGTTGTAGCATGTAACAGTAGCAACACTTAGTGGCAACAATAGTCTGCAGTAGCAACAACATGTTGTTAAAGCGAGCAGTCGCACCGGCAGTAGGCAGCACCATCAGTATGGTGCTGCCGACTGCCGGTGCGACTGCTCGCTTTAACAACAGTAATAGGTAGTAACAGTAGTGTGCTGCTATGGTAGCCAGCAACACCAGTAGTGATGGAAGTAATGTGCAGCAGCAACAATGCGATGCAGCAGTGCGGTTGTAATAGCACCGAAACAGCGTCAGTAATAGCAACAACAGCAAAGGAGTAGCAGCATAGTAGCAGCAGCAACAATAACAACAACACATCAACAGTAGTAGCTACAATGGAATCGCGAACTGTAAAGCTGTGTAGATACACCGTGCTATAACGAAAGTAGCTGCTGCTACGCAGCACGGTTGCACACTGCATATGTGTAGTAGCAGTGGTAGCAGCGGCCACGGCAGCTGCGAGCAGCCACGGCCACGGCTGTCGTGAGAAAGGGGTGACGAGGTTACCCACTCCTCTCCTCTCGCACATCATCTTAAAAGAAGGGGGGTTAGCTCCTGACATCGGCATAAATAGTGCTGACGTTAGTAACCCCTTGTTGACATCAGCAGGAAGGCCACTCACATCAGCATTGCCTTGGTGAATGTTTTGGTCGGGACATCATTTTTGCGTGCGTTCCATCTGCTCGAGAAACACTGTTGGTTTCCCGGTCCGACCATTTCCACTTTCAGACCCATACTGAGCGGAGCCCATGGCGCCAAGCGGTCACAAGGAAAAGGTCCAGCTTTGTGTTAAGTTCATCGAGCCCAAGCTTTCAGGAAATTAATCAGCTCTTAAGGAGATCTAAACCTTCCTTTAGAGGCTGCTAGGAATCCCACTACCCCAGCCAAAGCTTTAACATAGCATAAATAGGCCACCTCTATAGACTCCATCAAAATGCAAGGAGCGGAGGAACTACAGCAGCGCAGGCCGCGGAGAGAATGGAGATATTAGAGGCTGCTAGAACCACTAGGGCAAGTGCACCTGTGATGAGAGCTGCCCCCAAGGTGGTGAAGGCGCCTGTAACTGAGATAGTGGCAGTTACGAGGCTCAAGGTCGCAGATGGAGTTGATGATGCAACAGTGACAGCTGCTGCTATCAAATTGTGGATGGAGGATGCAGCAGTTTTTGTGGCAAAAGCTCTAGAAGTTATTGCAAAGGTGATAGTGGATGCTGTTATTGAAACCTGTGTCTGAATTTCTGCAGCAGTTGTAGTAAAGGGTCCAAGGTAAGCTGCGGCCTCACTGTAGGTCTTGGTTGCACGCCTGGCTGAGGTAGAAGCGAGGGCGCACAGTGATATAGTTGTAGCTTCAGTGCCTATACCAGTGTCTATGACGATCGAAGCTGCACTTGTTAGAGCACTTTTGGGATTGATTGTATTTTATGTGAGTGTTGCATATAGCTGAGCTCCCGTGACCCCCAACTTGGGAGCGTCGTGCGCGTGGTGATCCCCCTAGGAGAGATAGGGAGAGAGACGCTCATCGGAGCTTGGTGAGTTGACCGCGCTCACGGTGCCAAGGCCAACTTTGAAACGGTGTCATTGCTCGTGCCTCGGCGATTACAGGCTTGGCGGTGTACCATCCGCCCCTTGTAGTTTTCGCAGCGCGGTAGCGCGCCGGGAACTTCACGGTGTGCCAGCGTGACTGGTGGCACACCATCGTAGTGGTGCTGTCACTGGGTATGTAGGTGTTGTGACCTGATCAGTTTCTGTGAGTGCTACAACTAATGTGGCTACTGCTACAGCTGCTACGACTTCTGCTCCTATAGTCCCTACAAAGGTGGGAGGGATGAAGGCTCGGCTGCTTAAGTCGCTGCTGTGGTGCAGCACTTGCTGAAGCCAAAAGAGCGGCTACAGGAGCTGCTACTGCCGAGGCTACAGCTGCTGTTGTTGCTGTTGTTGCTGCTCTTGTTGCCAAGGTTGCTGCTGCAGCTGCTGGTACAATTGCTGCTGTTGCTGAGGCTACTGCTGTAGCTGTTAGTATAGTTGTTGCTTTCCACAAGGAGGACAGCGGTGGCGGCCGAAGGCAGTTGCAAGAGCAGCCAGCCACAGCTGCGCTGCTGCAACGTGGATCATGTGGGGCCCACAGGTATGACGAGATCCACGGGTGTGACAATGCATGTACTAGCGAGCTACAAAGTAGGGGCTGCTGGCGTCTGCTCAGAAGATGGCGACGATGGCCGAAGATAGTGGGGGGAGCAGAGGGCTCCTAGCCATTGTTGTTGCTAATGCAGAGTGGCGGCGGTGATGGGTCATACGAGGTCCGTGAGTGTAACAATGCCCGCAATGTGAAAATGCCCCGGTGAGAGCGCAAAGAGCAGGGTACGAGCTACTACTAGATTACAACAGGTGCAAGGACACGGCGACGGAAGCGAAGGCGGCAGCGGTGGTGGGAATATAGCTGGATGATTAGTGCACTTTGCTTTGTATGGCTGATGATCATGATCCGACATTGAAAGAAAGCATGGGCCACCAATAGGGTTTGCAGTCGTGTCGCATGCAGTTTCAGCATTGTACGAGGCAATCTAGTCTATGAGATTGTTTGGGCCAGCATTGATGAGCACGTGAACAGCACGACCAGACTCAGTGTAATTTGCAAAAGATGACATGGCAGCAAAAGGGTCAAGCGTGAAATGAATCTTCCAGCGTTTCTTGCGCTGAGCCCACGTACTAAAGCAAACATCCCAAAATGAGAAGGTGAGCTTGTTGATGAAATGCGATGGAAGTCTTTTAATTTCACGTTTGTGTGCAAGGGCTGCGGCAGCAATGGACTAAGTGTCGACTGCAATGGTGTCAGTTTGTGAGGTTTTAGTGTGCCCGGTCAAAGAGGACCCATTGGCTATAGTGGTATCAGTAGCACTAACAACAACGACCACAGGAACACACTCAACAAGTAGCTTCATTACAAGCTCAAAAACAACCTTGGCGAACTCAGATTTTGTGGTGTTAACATCCTGGTGATGATTCCTGGTAGCCTCCCGAGCAAGAAAAGTTTGTTGTAGGTACTTCGAGAGCTCTGCAACGGTGACTTCGTGGTTTGGAATGATTGAGAATCATGAAAGTACAAAAAGGGAAGAAATGTTGGCAGTGAGTGTAGTATGAAATTCTGGCAGCAATTCCCCTGCTCCAGTTAGTCTAGGACTTCGTGTCCTACCACAAAAGAGGGTGGTGGGGACGTGGGGGAAGCTCTCCTCTTTCATTCTTTGATATCAGTAGTTAGCAAATACATGTGTAAGAAGCTACTAGGAAACTTCTCAGCCTTACTGCTGCTAACATGGCGACACTGTCTCGGAAGCTGACGCACTAGCAATCAAGTAGGTACAAGAAATGGCAAGGATTATGCTAGGGAGACGGGCAAAGTCTCATAAGCTCCAATATCTTAGTAATGCGAAGAGAAATGACAACTGACAAGCACACAACAACACATATAGTGGCGCACTGCGGGTGATGCATGCGACGGTGTAAGTTTGCACTAAAACTGGTCCAAAACCACTAGTCTGGCCATAACTCTGCACACACGCATCTAAGCACATGGTGGACAAAAAATACAAAACATGCAAATCAGGCTCAAGAGCCAGTCTACTAAGAAAACTCTAGCGACTACAGAAAAACAACAGGACATCCCTGCATGCACATGGGACATCGTGGCAGCTGTCTGGGAGCTGATGGTGAGTGGGATCACCACCCGTCCTACAACAACTAGATCTACATCAGACATGTGCACGAGCATGGACACAGCCAAGTGGTCATAGGAAGTTGTACAGACAGACGAGGACAATCCACATCACAACACTACCCCATGACCAAATGGTGTGCATGTCTATTAGGAGCAAAATTGACCCAGGTGTGCAACGTTATACTCAATATTCCATACTCACACACCCCACTCTCAGCCATCCTGAAGAAAGGGACGAAGCACAACATAATGAATGACCAACATGAAATTTCCCCATGTCCATGCCTTGGTCAGGTGTGATCCGAGAGGCGCCCGAAGTGACGGTTACACGCGGAGCCCTTGGGATAAACCTCCCAAACTTTGACCCCTTGGTGTGTCTAGCCAACCCTTGAGATGCCACACGACCCTCTCCTTGCAGCAAGACCGATGCTAATGACCAAATTTCCAGCTGTGTGACTCTCCAGGCGGCGTTTGCACCAAGGTACGATGGGCAAGAAATTAATCCTTAGACTTGATGGATCAGTACAAGGAAATGTAGAAAGTCTTTGGATAAGATTGGCATGCCTAGAACAACCCCTAGGCTTCCTTATATTCTGGCCCCTATGAGCCAGCCGAGTGCCCCTTGGTGCTCCGAAGCCTTTTTCTGAGGTGCAATCAAGAAAATAAGAGGTGTATTATGTAGAACTCTTTCCAACGCACCAAAGAATACCCCAATCCGTAGAGAAACGGCTTAGTTACGACCGTTTGAGTGCTTCACGCATGACTGCCGCTGGCAGCACGTCCAACAAGGATCATGGCCGCCCGAAGCGCCCTTGCTTACGAATGCAGCTCCAGTCGCTATCCCAAAGTGCCCATGGACCCCAATGAACCTTGCCTCATTGGCTAAGCATCCATCCAGGGACGCTTTGGCTGCAGTGGGCAAGAAAGTCGCTCCGCCGTGCTCGGGGTCGAACTGATACGTCTCCTGCTTTCTGGAGGTGCACCTCCCACCTTTGCACGGCCGTATCTTTCTTGTCCCTGCACCAAATGACCCGGTTCTTGGGTCGATGTTGCACATTTTTTACTTAGAATACAGTGGAATCATCTAAAAATTCATCTGAATTCAGCATGATGACGTAAACACCGCCTTGACCGGTGGCTCCAATAACATCCCCCCCCCCTCCTAGCACACTCGGAAGGCTGTGTGACAGCACCCCCCCTGTGGAAATCAGCTTCGGGGATCTATCAGTTATGCTCTGACGCATAGCCCAGCCATTGCAACAGGTGTTGCCACCCGTTGCCGTGCCAAAGATGCCCAAGAATCTTCTCCACCACGTACTCCTCCTCACCGTCCACCAAGACCGGTGGAGGAGGAGCCTGTCCCCGTGCCGCAAACTATGCATCCGGCTCCTTGTAGGCCTTGAGGAGAAAAACATGGAACACGGATTGGATCCCATATTCATCCGATACATCCAACTTGTATCTCACGATAGACTGATTCTTCTTGACCGGGAAGGGCCCACCCACCGAGGCTTGAGCTTGTCGCTGCCCACCCCTACCAACTGCAGGTCCTGCGAGCTCAGCAACACCTTTTGGCCCACAGAGAACTCCTTGACTGTCTCGTGCTTGTTTTCTTGTCGCTTCACATGCTGTTGCATCTTGTGAAGTGCATTACGTACATCCCACCACACCTCTGTGAAGTCACATGCACATGGATGCACCGCGGGTAGGTTCAATCTTGTCGCCATGTCCAAGGGACATGCAGGCTGTATCCCTTACACCACCTCAAAGGAAGACCTCCCCGATGAGGTATGTGTTGCTGAATTGTAGGCAAACTCAGCCACCGGGAGCTTGTATTCCTATCTGTCACCATCCGGCTCTAAGATCCCCCGCAAAAGCTACTCCATGGTCTGATTGGTGCGCTCACTTTGACCATCTATTTGGGGATGGTAGGCCGATGAAAGAGCCACACGGGTGCCCGTCTTCTTGAAGATTTCCTTCCAAAACCGGGAGGTGAAGCACGGATCGCAGTCAGATACCATGCGCTTCAGCACCCCTTGAAGTTTGATGACATGTTACAAGATGAGTTCTGCTGTCTCCGAAGTTGTGACCTTCTCCGCATATGGAACGAAGTGTGCCATCTTGCTGAACCGGTCCACCACCACCAGCACCATGGTGTTGCCCGTTGCGTCCCGTGGAAGACCCCCGACAAAGTCAGTGGGATGTCTGTCCACTGGCGCTCCGGCACCGGATGCGGCTGTAACTCTCCTGGCGCATGTGCCTCCGTGACTTGATCCATTGGCACGTCTCACAACTGCCCACATACTCCTTGTAATCTGCTCCCAATATTGGCGTACAAGCATCTTAAAGGTCTTTTCATGGTCAAAATGACCACCGTAGTGCGAGTCGTACGCCTCCTCCAACAATGCCTATCGGAATGACCCACTCCGCGGTACCACCTGGTTCCGCTTCTCACGCCGCCAATACTGGCCATCTCATTTGCACACTTTCATCGTACTTTCGGCAAAGTCCTGGTCCTCTGCATACCCGTGGACAAACATGCTACGGATGATTGGAGATCCCGCCAGCACCGTGATCGCATGCATGCCCAAGTCCGGGTGACGCGAAAGCAGGTCCGTTGGATTGATCCTCCCTGGTTTGTACTGAATTTTGTAGTCAAAGCCACCCTCCAGCAGCTCCATCCACTGTGCTTGACGACGACTCAGGTTCGTCTGCGACTTGTAAGGACAACTATACAGTTCCAATGCAACTTGTTTCATGGCATTTGGTGCACGTATGTGGCAGCTAGATTTGGGTAAGTGCAGCCATGGATCACAGAACCGAAAAAAAATACAAGTCCCGTCAGTCAGCGAGGAGGTGCCCTATCGGGTGAGTGTCGCTAGTCGAGCTCACCCGTCGGCCGGCGAGCGAAGCTCGTCGGCACTCACAAAATCCCACCATGCGAATTTCTACGCACGATCCCTAATTCGGCTCTAGGCCGATTATTAGTTCGAGCATATCCTAAGCTTGTCTAGAATGCCCCTTTTACACATTGGGGACTAGTCTAGGTTCAGCTCCACAAGCATCACCACATGGCAAGACAAGTATCAGGGATTGAACTGCAATCTCAGTGCATAAGCCAGTCCGGCCTCATGGAGCTGGAGCAATGCTGTGAAGAGTGGAGACGAGTACAGGAGAGCTGATGTCGAAGCGTAGGACGCTCGCCTGCCGGTGGCGCGTGCGCTCACTGTGCGTCGCCTCCACTCTCTGAGTCAGCATGCCCTGCACACTCATGGACACAATGGAGTCGCAAATATGTACAGAGGAGAATTAACACGCCCCCTTGGCCATGAGTGCACAAAGTGTGCACCCAAGATGATGCAGTTGGAGCTGAAGTGCAGGTGAGGGGAGGACTTTGGTGAGAAAATCTGCCAGTTGAGCCTCACCACTGATCGGAAGGACTTGAACCGTACCGGCTTCAACTGCTTCCCTGAAAAAATGGTGTTCTACGCTGATGCGCTTTGTGTGTGGATGCAACAAACCATCATTCTCAGTAATGCGGCGTGTGGCAGAGCTGTCGCTATGCAGAGGCATAGCAGGCGCATTCAAACCCAACACGTCAAGCAGTCATGCCAACCAGATGCCCTTGCATGCTGCTTCACCCAGAGCCGTGTATTCTGCCTCAGCCACACTGCGTGCCACACACATTTTTTTTGCACTATACCATGGCACAACTGTACCCTACACCCGAAGCACATACCCACCACGACTACGGGCCTTTCGGTCACGCACATAGTCGCTGTCACAAAATCCATCCAGCAATAGACTCGGTGTGGGAGCAAAGACCAAACCAAAGCCAACAGTGTCTAGCATGTTACGCAGCAACTTCAGCAATGCCGTGAGATGTGTGGTGCATGGCTGCTGACCGAACTGAGCTAGCACATTGACTGCACAGGATATGTCCGGATGTGTGGTGGATGCAAGGCGAGAGAGATGCCAGTGATTTGTCCGTATAGGGTAGGGTCACACTCAGGGCTCATGGATGAGTGTTTCTGTGGGAGATGCTACACGAGATGCTGGAAACGTGTAGTGAGATGCGTCAAAAAGTGTCCTTGATGCAATGTGAGAGTGCGTCTAGCCCTGTCCCTGGTGATGGTCATTCTCCAAGAAATTGCTTGCTTCACCCAAGTCTGTCATGTTGTAGTGCTGAGTGAGCAGTCCCTTGGTGCGTATGATGAGTGAGAGCGATGGAGACAGGATGAGAAATTCATCAACATAGACCAACAGCACTACTGGTACACCTGTGTCCCAGCGGATGAAACAAGATGGATCACATACGCTTTGGATAAATCCACCAGTTTCTAGGGGACCTCTGATCTCTTTGTTCCAGCATCTAGGTGCTTGCTTTAGCCCGTAGAGATCTTTTAGCAGCAACCACATGCGTTCCGTGCCATCCTCAAAACCTTCTGGTTGTTTCACATACAGCTCATCTTCCAGAGACCATTAAGAAAGGCATTTTTCACATCCATTTGATGAATGTCCCAGTCTTCATGTGCAGCCACAGCCAGCAGTGCACGACTGGTGCTATACTTACGGACTGGTGCATAGGTGTCAGTGAAGTCTTTTCCTGGTATCAGATGGAACCCCTTTGCCACCAATCTGGCTTTGTATTTTTCAATCATGCCTGCCAGATTCCTTTTGAGCTTGAACACCCACCTCACATGAATGGCCTTTCGACCAGGTGGGAGAGGGACAAGTTCAAACACTTTGTGTTCAAGAAGGGCATTGATTTCAGCGACCATGGCCTTTTCCCACTCTGCTGTGTCAGTGTACCCCCTTGCCTCAGTCAGGGTCAGGGGTTCGAGAGCATCATGGTTAGTGCTTCCAGTCATGTGATAGAACTGTCTGTAGTTGACGCGGGGAATATTCCGCAGGGCTCGCCGCTCAGGCTCTGGTCCAGGTGGTATGATTCTGTCAGTGCTTACGGATGGGAGTTGGTCCTTCAACCCAGAAGGCGACTGGGGTGCACTGGACTCAATGGCGGCCAGGTCCGATGGTGTGAGAAGGTCCTTCGGAACGGGGTCACCGCCTCCATTTTCCTACTGTCGAGTACTTCGCGGTACTGTCGCTTCACGTGGGACAAAGACGGGCATGCTCACATAGTGAGGGTAGTGCTCAGGTGGTGTCAGGTTGGGCACATGTCTCAATGTGTGAAACTGTTTGTAGGAAATGTGCTCCAGGAATGAGGCATCCCGGCTTTCAAGGAAAGCATGACTGGTGGGGTCCCAAAGCCGCCACACCTTTGAAGCATGGGATATCCCCACAAACACACACCACCGCCCTTGAGGACTGAGTTTGTGTTCCCTTTGTGGACTGGCAAACCAGACACAAGCCATAGTTCCCCACACTCTTGCAGGTCGAAGGTCCGCCTTTTCCTTGAACCACTGTTCCCAAGGGGTGACAGACTTGGGTAATGGACATTGTGGGATCCGGTTCCAAGCCCAGGTGACATACTTGACTGCTTCTTCCCAAAACCCAAAAGACAGACCCGACTCGGTGAGCAGAGTGTGTAATGCATCACCCAAAGTTCTGTGCCATCTCTCTGCCACCCCGTTCTGCTGTGGCGTATACGGTGCAGTGGTTTGATGTTCGATACCTTGTACCTTCAAGGCTGCTGTTAGGGGACCCATGAATTCCCCGCCTCCGTCAGCACGCAGCTTCAGCAGTTTTCATTTTTGTCTGGCGCTCTGCAAGGGGAATCCATTCAGTGATGGCCTGCTGGGTGTCTGCTTTGGATTTGAGCATGAAGGCCCAGCGGAACCGACTAAAGTCATCTATCTGTGTTAGAATGTATTGCGAGCCATACTGGACAGAAGGTATGGGCATCGGTCCCGTGAGATCAGCATGGACCAGTTCAGGTGGAGCTGTTCTGTCCCTGTATGACTTTGGAAAAGTCTGTCTGTGAGCCTTGCCCTCATGGCACTCAAGACACGAGTCTGGTTTGAGACCATGGGGACAGTCTTCTGGACTGATTCCACGTGCATATGAGTGTTTCAGCATGGTAGTGATCAGGTCAGTGTGGACGTGTGTGAGGCAACGATGCAATATTTTTGTGTGCTGTGCATCAGGTGATGTTACGATGTGTGCTTGTGGGCGCTGTGAGTGTGTGGGAACAAGGGGAAACAAGGTGAGATGATAGAGCATATCGGCATGCAATGGCTCGTGGACCGACAGAGCACCAGCAACATCAAAGAGCATGCATCGTTGCTTTTGCGTTACTGTGGACATGTTAGCCTGACGGTTGAGCTGTCCTCCCGGCAGCAGGTTCACTTTCAACTTGGGCACATACAACACCCCAGTCAGGCATATCATCCCGCTCGGAGTCTGCAGTGCCACAGTGCCCACACCCTCCACTGCCAACACTTCCCCAGAACCAGTTTTCACACCCTCCACATCATGCACAGCATACAGAGAGCTAAAAATCGACCTGTGCGGCGATGTGTGATGCAAAGCAGCACTATCAAATAGCCATTCATGCATAGGCAGTATGTGTGATGTAGTGACATGCGTGTGCCCAAGCCTCTGACCTGACCCCTGTGGTGTGGCGGTGGGATTGGGATGCTGTAGCTCCATGGGGGTCGTCCAGCCGATGGGTGGTGCTGCATATGGCTGGTGCGCGTCTACCATCTCTGTATACACACGCCGTGCCCATGCCGGTGCGAGTACGGGAGTGGTGGAGTTGGGTGGCACGTATTACGGCAGTGGTCCCTGGGTCATTTGTGGCATCGTCTGCAGCTGTAGTGTGGGCGGCCCAAAGGTGGCCCCACCAAACGGTGTAGGAGTACGTGGTCCCACAAGAGCCTGGGTCGACCAGGCTGGTGGGTGCAGCTTCTGGCTCAGGTGCGGGCGGGAAACCGGTGGGAACTGCTGCTGCTCGGCTGACGGGGTCATGATGCGTTGAAGCTCTGGGTATGCTCTCCAGAAGTGTCCCGCCTGTCCGCAATAGTTGCTCGTGTGTCCTCCTGTGCTCCATCCCCGACCTCGCCCTCCGCCCGCCTGTGCTCCTCTACCCCCTCCACCTCGACTGCTCATATGTCCAGTGGATGTGGGTGCACTGGATACTGCCTGATGCGCGAATGTGCTGGGTGTAGGTGTGTCAGCTTCACGCACTTCCCCACGCATAATATCTTTGTAGTGCCGAATTTCCTCAAAGACCTCGGCTAATTCTGTACTTTCTATGTCAGTGACACAGAGCTGTCGGAGCAACGTTCGATGGAACTCCCTGTACGATTCTCCTAGGTGAAGGAGAAATGGATCCAACCACTCCAACACAGAGCAAGGAGAACCAAGACCTAAGATGCAGTGGCGAATGTCCATCGTGCCATCCCAATACTCTGCATTGGGTGCCCCCGGCTTTGGATACAGGCCCTGCAGCCTGTCACGCTTTGTTATCACAAGTGCCATCCCACGCTCCTCCATCCCGCGTAGCTAGGTGCTGCCATGCTTCGTGTGGACGTGCTGCTCCGCTACGTGGGTTAGTGGGATCCTCCCCTTTACCGCCAAAGCGGAGATGCTTGATGGAGTAGGCTTGGTCATCGGGCAACGCGCGCACCAAGGCATTGAAGGCTCAAAGGAGGACGCACTCATCCGCGTCGTCCGCTGCTGGTGAGAGATAAACTTCCTCAAACCCTTACTCCACTGCCCATGCAAGGAAGATGTCTTCCAAGCGAGGAAGTCCCGCATGCCGAGCAGCGGAGGAGTTAAAACCCTTTGGGCATAACCTTGGACAACTCCTCCCATGTCACCGTGGTGGCGGCGGGATGGTTGGAGGGATGGCTGTCCTTGGGGTTGCTGTTGCCTTGCAGCGCGGATCCGACGTTGCTCATGATGGTGGTGTGGTTAAGTGCCTCTCCTCTCTTGTCTTTCCACCCCCAACTGTCAAGAAAGGGAGGGACAGGTTGTCCTTTTGCTACTGGCGGACGCCCTTGTGGCACATCACTTTGTTGTTCCGTGTAGGGACGCCTCACTGTTCTTGAGGTCTCGGCGGGTACCACCCCCAAGAAGACCTTGGCTGCACTCCTTCAACTTCTGTCCGACGTCGCGGAGGTCTCTGAGCCCTTCGCAGTCTGCTTTGTCGGCCACAGCCTGCTGCAGCGGCTCAGTCGCGAGCCGTCCCCTTCAAGCTCTATTCTTGCGGCTGCCACGCAAAGTCACAAATCGCGACTGCTCTCGACGTTCGTGCCCAGCGTTTCGGGCTCTGATACCATAAGGACAACTCTACGGTTCCAATACAACTTGATTCATGGCATTTGGTGCACGTATGTGGTAACTATAGTTGTGTAAGAGCAGCCATGGATCACGGAACCGAAAAAAGTACAAGTCTTGTCAGTTAGCAAGGAGGAGCCCTATCGGGTGAGTCTCGCTAGTCGGCACTCACAAAATCCCACCGTGCGAATTTCAACGCACGACTCCTAATTCCACTCTAGGCCGATTTTGAGTTCGAGCATATCCTAAGCTTGTCTCGAATGCCCCTTTTACACTTTGGGGACTAGTTTAGGTTCAGTTCCACAAGCATCAATACATGGCAAGACAAGTATCAGGGATTAAACTGCGATCTTAGTGCATAAGCCAGTCCGGCCTCATAGAGCTAGAGCAATGTTGTTAGGAGTGGAGACAAGCACAGGAGAGCTGATGTCGAATCGTAGGACGCTTGACTTCTGGTGGCATGCGCGCTCACTGTGTGTCGCCTCCACACTTTGAGTCAACATGCCCTGCACACTCATGGACACAATGGAGTCGCAAATATGTACAGATGAGAATTAACAACTTGAGGTACTAGAGCGCGTAGTGGTCCGTGTGCACCACAGACCGCCGCACCTCAACGTAGCACCCCCATTGCTTGAAGGCCTGGACCACTGCGAGCATCTTCTTCTCGTGGATTGGGTAGTTGAGCTCAGCCCCTTTCAGCTTCTTCGAGAAGTACACAATGGATTGCAACCCCTTCCCTTTGTCTTGCATCAGCACCCCGTCGATTTCATAGTCGCTCGCGTCCATCGCCAACACGTACTCCTTGCTCGTGCCCAGATGCACCAACACCGTTGCATCGTACATGACAGCCTTCAGCACTCCAAATGCTTGTCCCTCCTTTGCACCACACTCACATTCCTGCCCCTTCTTGAGCAAGTCTATCAAGGGTGCTCCCATTGCCGCGTGTCCTGGGATAAACCTCCAGTAATAGTTTATAAAACCCAAAAAAAACTAGATGTCACGCACACATGCTGGCTCTAGCCACTCCTTCACTGCTTCCACCTTCATTGGATCCATACGGATCCCCCTCTAGCTAACAATGTACAAGAGGAACGCCACATCCTACTTGGAGAATTCACACTTACTGAGCTTGGCAAACAACTGCTCCTTTTCAACACTTCCATCACCGTCTACATGTGCTCTTAGCGCTCATCCATCATCCATGAGTAGACAAGGATGACATTGAGGAAAACAACCACAAACTGGTCCAAGCAGGGGTAGAATACCCAGTTCATCAGCACCATGAACATAGTCGGAGCATTCATCAGCCCAAAAGGCATCACATGATACTCTAAGTGTCCATAGCACGTCTAAAATGTGGTATTTTCCACATCCTCCTCCGCAGTGTGGATTTGGTGATACCCCGACCTCAGGTCTAATCTGCTGAAGACATGCCCACCTAGCACCTGGTCGAACAACTCCTTGGCCTGTGGCAACGGGTAGCGGTTCTTCACCGTGGTGTTGTTGAGCGCCCGGTAGTCCACACACATCCGCAGCTCTCCTGACTTTTTCTTGACGAACAGTACTGGTGTCGCGTATGGAGACACCAACGGCTGAATGAAACCCTGGTCCACCAACTCCCTCAACTGTATTTGATCTCCGCAAGCTCCGCGTCACTCATGCGGTTGTAAGACCGTACCGTTGGTGACGACCCTGGTACCACCTCAATCTTATGGTCAATGTCGCACCGCGGCGGCAGCCCCTTTGGTAACTCCTCGAAAAAACGTCCCAAAATCCTTGAGCACCTCTCCAGTATTGGGAGGCAGCTCTAGAGCTCCCCCGCCCTCCACCGGATGTCCCTCCACTGCTTCAACTAGAGCAATGTGTTGCTCTGCTGCTTGTTTTGGACGCATCAAAGACAAGAAAACCTGGCCACCTTTTCCGTCACACCACTTCTCTGCTATAAGTTGATGATGCGCAGCTGCTTCCCTGCTTCCGCCACATCTGACTCCCTCTCCTCACTCCGCCACAACGGTAAAGTGAGGTTCTTTCCGGTCCACCTTCACGACCACCCGGTTACACCTCCAATCCACTTGTGGAGTCCAGGCGTGCAACCAATTCCGGCCAATCAAGCATTCATAATCATTTTTAAGGCAAGTGTGGAACTCCATGTCACACACCAACTCACCCATGTGAACCTTTTGCTTGACGAGAGGCCTGCCGCACTCCACCATTCCAAACACCTGCGGCGCCTTGGCCGACGTCCCGACTGCCGTGTAAGCTCCAACCTCATCGTCAACTTGTCTTTGAAGAAGCTATGGCTCATACCATCGTCTAGCAGACCATGTAGCTTCCTTTGACCCTTGAAACTCCCCTCTGGAATCTCAAGAACCAACTCTAGGATGATCCCTCAGAAGCGGCGGGTCTCACCTTCATTCCGCAACAGCACTTGAGGCAGCTCCTTAACTGGAAAAATCCTTTCAGGGGATGGTGCTATCTCTTGGGGACAAAAGACTTGCAACAGTAGGTTGTCCCCTCCTCACTGTTATTGCTCGTTTCCCTTGGGGAAAAAAGATGAATTGAGAACAAGGGAGCAATATCTGCTGATGTAGAGGCCGCCACAACTGTGATGGTAGAAGACATAGAGATGATGAGGCAAGCTACACCTGTAAATGATGTCGCCATGAGGGTGGAGATGACAGCAGCTGTCAAGACAAGCACCTGGATGTGACGAGTCACTGATGACGATTAAGGAGAAGGAGAGGCCTGTGCCATGGAGGTATGAAAGGAAATCACTACACTTGCGAGTGCAGTTGCAGTCGCTGCTGCTGATGATGCTTCCACGTCTGCTAAAAGTGCAATGTGGATGATGACATTGACAGCACCTGCAACTAGGGGACCCTGGTCAACTACTGTTATAGTGTACGTATCAATGGCCCTACCAGTAGCGGTGCTGGCAGGTGCATGTGCAGTGCATGGTGTCGAAGCAAAGGTAGAGGCAATGGTAGTACAGGAAACAAGTGTAGCCCGTAAGACAGACGGAATGTCAAACAGTGTTGATGCTGCAGATGCAGCTGGTGAAGGAGCACGTTGTGAAGCGGGGGCTTTAAGGACTATTGCAGCAGCTATTGGTGCTGCTCCACAAGGGAAAGCACGCTAACGCTGCTGACAAGTCCTATGGAAAACAGGTAGGCTCACTGGGGATGGAAGAGGCCGAGGATCCCGTGACCGTCCTTTGACTGGCCCGTTCTTTGCCGTCGGTGAGTCATCAGAGGCAGACTGGCAGTAATCCGCGTAATTTGTGGCGTCCTCCCGCTCGTAGTGCTCCATAGGTGCGTATTCATTATCGAGATGATACCCGGGACTGCTGCGGCAGACCAAACCTCATGCTTCACTCTCTTCTCATAGTACACAATCACATCGTCAATGTGGTCATGCTTGCGTGCGGCTGTGTACAAAGTCAGAGTGGATTCAGTTTCTGATGGAGACGCCAGCACTCTGAGTGTCCAGCTGCCTTGCGGGGCAGCTACTTAACAGGGATGTTGTAGATGTGGGGTGTAATACCACTGCTCCTCCTGCTATTGCCGCTGGTGCTGTTGCTCATGCTGCTACAGCTACTGCTGTTGCTACTGTTGCTGCTGCTATCGCTCTTGTCATTGTTGCTGAAGCTGCCATACGAGCATGAATTGTTGGGGGACTAGGAGATGCCGCCACAGGTGGCTGCCGAGATGGGCTGGGACCACCGAGACAACAAGAATCTGTTGCTATTGGTTCTCCCAAGGGAGACCGAACCGGGTGCGGTCAAGCACCATGAGATGTCATGACCAGGAGTTGAGGGCAGGTCGCGACAGGTGCCACGGCTGCCAGTGCAACTGAAGACATCGACGAGAAATGCCGAGGTAGTGGCAGCTGCGATGGTTTGTCGAGGCTGTCACCGCTACTACAACTGCTGCTAAGAGGGACAAATAAGTGGCAGCATTGAGAACTGAGAATGGTGCTGCTGCTGGCTGTGGTGAACCGCGACCAATAATGTGGCTACTGTCATTGCTGTAGTTTTTGGCGAAAGGGCCACAGCAGTCTCAGCATCAGCGATGAACTGGGGCTGCCAATGCCGGAAGCGGTGGGCCGCAAAAGATGCCGCAATCGCTACTTTGACTGCAGCTGCTGGTAAGAGGCCGTAGCCATGGAAGATGCAGATAAGAGTAGTAGAAAAAGATTTTGTTGTAGCTGAGTGTAGAGACATCACTGACAGAAGGACGTGTGACTCCATGGACAAGAAAAAAGCAGGACCACAACTGTGGCAACTGTCGTTGTCCAATGCGGCTGCCGTCGCTGGTGTCGAGATGAGCATGGTAGCCCAGGGGTGCTGTTGTGTGACTTGAGCACCGAAAGGAAGTTGCATGAATGAGAAGTTCTTGCACAAAAGTGAATGTCGTTCAGCAACATTCGCTTCTGGTGGTGTTTCTCTCACTGGTGGTCTGCCTGTACCTTGCCCACCGTCTCCCAAGCCTGAGGCTGCCCTCCCGACAAAACGACAACCAAAAGAATTTGAGACACCTCCACCTTGCTACGATAGTAACGAGGACTTCGAGTGTTGGGAGACTCTCTTTCAAGGTGTTGCCGACTCTCGTTGTGTCCGGCCCTACTACCACAGCAAGCACTACGAACACAATGATCACTATGTCCAAACAGCAATGAGAGCGATGCGCGGGCTTCTTTATGCCATGTCGCGAGAGAATGTGGTCAATTTCTGCCCCTTCCTTGGTGAGACTGGGACTGGGACTGGAGCAGACCCACACCAGGGCTGGGATTTGGCCCTGACACTACTTGCTGCGGAGACCCATGTCACGAGGACGGCTCGCCTGCGTGAGTTCCATTCTCTTGGTCAGGGTCCCAGAGAGCTCGCGGCTGACTACTGGAGGTACGCCATGCGTCTTTATATGCATTTTAGGACTGGTTTCAAGATGCAACTATGGGCCCTTTACACTAACATGATGGGGGCGCATCTGGACCACGTGACGCTCTTCACTGGCTTCAACCAAGTGGCCCTCTCCGAGTTTCCTCCTCATCACCCTCTACCCCGAGTGGTCAGACTAAGGACTTTGCATCAACCATACCGGGGAAGCAGGAAAAGAGAAAACATAGTAAGGAGCAGCAGCACCCGGGGAGTAGTAGCAGTGGACGCTCTGTCCACTGCTACAACTGTGCGAGTACACACCGCTACACAGAGTACCAGCAGCCCCTTGATTGGACCAGTATTATGCACGGCCTGTAGGCGGCCCACAAATAGCGGATGTCTTCCATCAACGCACGGGTGCGTCCCATCGCGACTACAACAGCAACAAACACTGTCACTTCCCCAGACGGCAGAAGTGATCAGGACTCTCGAGATTGCATGATTGTGCATCTTCACCAACCGTTGGCTCTACATACTCGGGGAGGCATGAGTGTCTTGTCATAGCTGGGTGGTCAACGGACAGCTTTTCCCACTGTGTTCGTTGCCCGTGATGATGTTTGTGGAGGAGCTGAGTTGGCTTACGATGACAATGGACCTGATAGTACTGACTAGCTTGACGAGTCACAGATTTGTGTTGTCCGTCATTGTTCTGATTCATCCACTGAGTGTCTAGCAGAAGCAGAGTGCTTTGTGGCATGTTTCTCTGTGTCAACGACAGATTGTGAGGCGAGCGGCACTTGGATCTTTGACTCGGGAGCCACCCGCCACATGACCTTTCAACGTAATGACTACGTGGTGCTCGGTCCCGTTGCATCAGTTTGGTCTGTTTGCATAGGATCCGGCCTGTCATTGCCTGTCCAGGGTGTTGGGGTGGTGCGCTTCGATGGTCCGCCTGGCCCCTTGTACATTTCCAATGTGATTTATGTCCGTACTCTTGAGCTCAGCCTACTCTCTGTTCGAACTTGCACTAGGATAGATCTCTCTGTTGAGCACTCCCCTGACTGTGCCACTCTGACTGCTCTTGACACTTGGGTTTTTGTTCTTTGTGCCTCAGTTATCAATGACCTGTATCGTGTGTTCCGTTCTGCTTCCTCTGCCTCCTCTCCTTCCTCCATGTCTGCATGTGTGTTTGTCACTAGTGTTCTCTAATCTAAACTTCAAAGTTTGATACATCCCCGTCTTTGCCATGTGTGCTCAGGCACTGTGTCCAGGCTCATTCGTACTCAGCCAACCCTCCGTCTTGACACGACTTCCTTTGAGAAGCCGTCCAAGACCGACTGTCTCTTTCTACGCTCAGGGTAAGATGCATCAGTCCACTAAAGGACCATATCACGCAATACTAGTTGTGGTTCGGCCATCGCGCCGACCTCCGTTTCGCATGTGCTTGGGGATTCTTAGCTTGCGTCTGGTACAAAGAGGACCAGCAAGGGTCCAAGGTCTCACCTCGGGGTCGCATGTGTGCCTTCCACATTATTCCCTTGATGTTGAAGGCCAGGCGCTTTAGGACCCTGCTCGTCACTACATTGTTGAGTCTCGCGATGCGCTCTTCTTTGAGGCTCCCACATACCGCGACCTATCCAGCATTCTATCGCTCGCCGCCGACCAAGTTCCCACTTGTGTGGCTTCCTGGCGGATGGGGGAGTCTGAGTTATGGTTAATCATCTCACTTTTATACACTCCATTACCTATGTATACTTCTCCTCTATTATCTTCACTTCCTAAAAGTTTACTAATGTGTATGGACTTAAGTGTCATTTTATTCAGAAAAAGTGCTAATAAGTTTTGGTTAATTTCTAATGCTTATTATCCGTTTATTTAAATATATATTCAAAATATTGTAAGGTAACCTATCTATGTCCACAAAAGTATTACTGGGTACATGTATCATACGTAACAAGTGATGACAACCTACATCAAACTACAGCTCACTATTCCTAGGAGAACGTGTCATTCGGTTCTTTACTTGAAATTGACGATGGCCGTGAACGTCATCCGCTCGAAGTCGAATGTGGTCCTCCCCCAAAAAATACATCGAGTGTATTAGGCGAGTGTATCGGGGGGTGTACCGTATGTACGTTAAATAACATACACACGTATATTTGTACACTAGTGTACTAATGCGACCCTCCAGATACACTATCCAACACATCCTCCTATATGAATTGACTTTGGGGGGAGGGGAGGAGGGAGGAGACTAGTCCCACCCCCCCCCCCTTCAAAAGTGGAAAGTGTATTGGATGAGTGTATCTGTGAGTGTATTGGATAGACAACTAAAACAAGACACAAGTGTGTTTTTGTCTCAATGATTCAAAAATAGATCCGAAGCGTCGATCGTGACATTGCTTATGTATCACCATTGGCACGTTACGATCTAAGAATCAGCATCCCGACTGGATCCCCCTCCCCACGACACCTCTAGTGTATTGGGATAGTGTGTTGGGGGGTGTATCTTGCATACCTTGAAAAATGTACACAAGTGTATTTGTACACTTGTGTACAATTGCGACCCCTCTCCAGATACACCTTCCAATACACCCCCCTAATACATTTTGACTTCAGGGGGGAGGGGGACTAGTCCCACCACCCCCCTCAAAAGTGGGAAGTGTATTGGATGAGTGTATCCGTGAGTGTATTAGATAGACAACCAAAACAATACACAAGTGTATTTTTGTCTCAATGATACAAAAATAGATCCAGAGTGCCGATCGTGACATCGCTCATGTATCACCATTGGCATGGTACGATCTAAGAATTGACATCCCGACTGGATCCCTCCCTCCCACTCGATGCCTCTAGTGTATTAGGGGAGTGTATTGGGCAGTGTATCTTGCATATCCTGAAAAACCTACACAAGTGTATTTGTACACTTGTCTACAAATGCGACCCCTCTCCAGATACATTTCCCAATACACCCCCCTAATACACTTTGACTTCGGGGGGGAGGGGGGGGGGACTAGTCCCACCACCCCCCCTCGAAAGTGGAAAGTGTATTGGGTGAGTGTATCTGTGAGTGCATTGGATTAGACAACCAAAATAATACACAAGTGTATTTTTGTCTCAATGATACAAAAATAGATCGAGAGCGTCGATCGTGACATCGCTTATGTATCACCATTGGCACGGTACGATCTAAGAATCGGCACCCCGACTGGATCCCTTCCCCCCCCCCCCCACGACACCTCTAGTGTATTGGGGGAGTGTATTGGGCGGTGTATCTTGCATACCCTGAAAAACGTACACAAGTGTATTTGTACACTTATGTACAAATGTGACCCATCTCCAGATACATTTCCCAATACACCCCCCTAATACACTTTGGCTTCGGGGGAGGGGGGGGGGACTAGTCCCACCATCCCCTTTTCAAAAGTGGAAAGTGTATTGGATGAGTGTATCTATGAGTGTATTGGATAGACAACCAAAACAATACACAAGTGTATTTTTGTCTCAATG
>SZWC01003959.1:32692-45203 GCA_023375785.1 Penium margaritaceum | reverse complement strand
CCCCCCCCCCCCAAGTGGAAAGTGTATTGGGTGAGTGTATCTGTGAGTGTATTGGATAGACAACCAAACCAATACACAAGTGTATTTTTGTCCCAATGATACAAAAGTAGATCCAGAGCGTTGATCGAGACATCCCTTATGTATCACCATTGGCACGGTACGATCTAAGAATCAACACCCCGACTGGATTCCTCCCTCCCCCTCCCACGACACCTCTAGTGTATTGGGGGAGTGTATTGGGGGGTGTATCTTGCATGTCCTGGAAAACGTACACAAGTGTATTTGTACACTTGTGTACAAATGCGAACCCCCTCCCAATACACCCCTCCTAATACACTTCGAATTCGGGGGGGAGGGGGGAGACTAGTCCCACCACCCCCCCCCCTCAAAGTGGAAAGTGTGTTGGATAAGTGTATATGTGAGTGTATTGGATAGAAAACCAAAACAATACACAAGTGTATTTTTGTCCCAATGGTACAAAAATAGATCCTGAGCATTGATCGTGACACTACCCATAAATCGCCGTCGGCACAGTGGGATCTAAGAAAGGGCACCTCGACTTGTTTCCTCCTCCCTCCCCCCCAAGACACCTCTAGTGTATTGGGGGAGTGTATTGGGGATTATATCTTACATACACCGAAAAACGTACACAAGTGTACTTGTACACTTGTGTACTAATCCGGCCCCCCTCCAGATACACATCCAAATACACCCCTGTATACACTTTGACTTCGGGGAGGGGGGGGGGGCCGGACGTCCCGCTTGACCATGTAACTCTCAAACATCGAGCCACCCATTATGTTGCATAGTCTCCACACTACGCATCTACATAATAAGGTTCAATTATGTGCATGTATACATATTACAAACATAACAACATCTTTTAGAAAGTACACAGGTGGGTTCAAATTTAGAAAAACAAATATTGAAGTGATTTGGGACATGTATTCTTGATCTTGTGATTAAGAAGTATTTTTAACGGAATGTAGTTCTCAAGAAAGTTCCATGAAAATCTTGTAGTCATGTACATAGACGTTACTGTGTACGTGATTGTAGTAAGCCATTTCTAGGAAACATTGTCAACTGTCTAGGTTTTTTTCTTCGAAGGATCCTCACCATATGTTCCAGTCTTGTACACTAGTTATCAAGTGTATGAATTTGGGGTGATTGGGCATAAATGGAGAGTCTAGACCTACAGAGGTGAGCACCTCCGTTTCGGGCTAGTGCAGTGAGCCCGGTGGACGTCTTCGACCGCTGGCCTCCAGGGCTCACCACATAGTCGATTCGGCACCCAGACGCTCCACTCATAGTGTTCAGGGTGGCGAGCATGACACAAACACCCTTGCCTTGAGTGTTCAGGCAGATTACACTGAGGTGCACCCAGCGTGCTTTGTCAGTCACAAGTTGGTCTCCCCACAGGTTGCGGCTGCTTGCAATGTCACTGCCGCCTTTGTTATGGTCAGACCAAGTCCGAAGGCGTGTGTCTTAGCCATCCGGAGCTCTCCCTCGAGGACGCCGGATCCAGGCATGTTGAACATTCTCGGTTCAGGATGCGGAGTTGTGGTGTGCTGCTTGTGAGGATGAGCTGAGAGTCATGCATAAGCACGATCTCTATGAGCTTGTCGACCTCCGGCCAGGGCGGAAGGCTGTACAGGCCAAGTGGGTCTTTTGCAAAAAGGTGAAGCCTAATGGCATACTAGATTGCTACAAGACACATTTGAAGGCCAAGGGATTCTTATAGGTTGAGGGTGTAGATTTCACTAACACCTTCACACCCATTGGCTGCATGACCACGCGCGCGTGGTACCGTGCGTGCTTTGTTCAGGGTTGTTGCTCACCACGACTGGAAGCTGTGCCAGATGGATGTGGATAATGCGATCGTCCATGGCACCTTAGACAATCTACATGGTCCAATCACCTTGTTTCAAGGTTTGCTGCAAATTTTGGCACTTGCGTGATGCCTTGTACGGCTTGAAACAGTCACCAAGGTGCTTGAACAAGGAGATCACCGGCACATTGACACGTGTCGATTACATGCAGAGTGACGTCGACACATCCCTCTTTCTTAGACGGATAGCTGAGAGCTTCACGGCTAACCTGGTCTACGTGGATGACCTCTTGATTGTGTCTCCTTCTATGGAGGCCATGAAGGAGGCCAAGGCAGTCCTTCAAGCTACCTACAGGATATAGGACTTTGGTCCTGTAGGTGTGTTTCTCGGAAGGAAGATCGTACGTGATGGTCAGCTGTGGACACTCTTGGTGCATTAGGAGAGTTATGCCCGCGTTGTGGGGGAGCGATTTGCTGACCTCTTTGGTGCAGTTCCCACAGCCTCCATCCCCATCACACCAGATGGAAAGGATACTTTAAAGGTGGATGATCCAACACAGTTGGGAGAGGTAGTGGACATGGCCCTATACTTGTGCCACATTGGCTCTTTGATTTGGCCATTACCACACGACCCCACATTTACTTTGTCGTCAACCTCCTTGCAAAGTTCTCAGAGTGTCCTCGGGTGAGAGCCCTTGACGCGGGTGTGCAAGAGGTGTGGTGCGTGGTCTCCATACCATACCTCAAACTGTGCTTTTGACGACACTGTTAGGTGGTAGTCAACGGCCACACTCATAGTGACTAGGCGTGGAGCCCTGATGGGTACTGTCGGACAGGCTACGTATTCCTAGTGGATGGCACCGCTATGTTGTGGCGCAGCAGCAAGTAGGGTTGTATTGCATGTAGCTCATCAGAGGCTGAGTATGTTGCGCCAGGGGCTGAGGTTGCTGAGGCAATGTGGCAGCAACGTCTCTTTTGTGGGTTGCGCCAGTCTGTGCCTTCGTCGTTCTGCCTTACGACAACTAGAGTGCTCTTGCCATTGCAGAGAACTCTGGTGTGTTTCATGCACGCACAAAGCACATTGTTGTTGAGCATCACATTGAACGAGATCTTGTGGAGCGACATGTGATCTCCGTCACCAGAGTCATCACGGACATGTAGCGGGCTGACTTCCTGACCAAGGCACTGGTGCGGGGATAGTTCATGGTGGCCATTCATTTCATCGGGCTGTGCCACTTCCTTAAGAGTGGTGTGTGTTTGTGTGTGTGTGTGTGTGTGTATGTGTGTGTTTTTCCCGGTTTCTAAGATGGTCCAGGCAAAGTGGGGTGTGTGAGCATGGAATGTTGAGCATCTCGTTGCGCACATGTGTCAGTTCTGCGCGTGTATGGATATGAGTATCATTGGGTAGTGGGGGAGTGTCGTGATGTGAGTTGTCCCTCTCTATTTGTGCAACTTATTGTGACAACTCGGCTGTGTCCATGCTCGTGCAGATCCCTGATGTGGACCCAGTGAGCGCATGAGCACCGACGGCTGGCGGCTCAATCCTCCGGCAGCTGCCATATAGCTACCACGGCAGGAGTGCTCTGCAATTTTTCTTCATTTGCTAGAGTTTTCTCGGTGGACATGGTCTTGAGCCCGATATGCATGTTTTCCATTATGTGTCCATTGATTGATGCCGGACGTGTGCGTGTGACCGGTCGTAGCATCCGGCTCCAGATTTGGCATCTTTAGGTTTAGACGGTGTTGCACTTGGATGCCTCTGCGCAGAGTTACGGTAAAAAAACTAGTTTTGGGCCGGCTCTAGGACAATCTGACACTGCGGCGTGCGTCACCTGCCGTGCGCCGCGGCAAGTATTTATGTTGTGTGCTTGTCAGTTGTCATTCCTCTCTACATTACTAAGTTGTGCTTATGAGACTTTGNCATGTGATCTCCGTCACCAGAGTCATCACGGACATGTAGCGGGCTGACTTCCTGACCAAGGCACTGGTGCGGGGATAGTTCATGGTGGCCATTCATTTCATCGGGCTGTGCCACTTCCTTAAGAGTGGTGTGTGTTTGTGTGTGTGTGTGTGTGTGTGTGTGTGTGTGTGTGTGTGTGTGTATGTGTGTGTTTTTCCCGGTTTCTAAGATGGTCCAGGCAGAGTGGGGTGTGTGAGCATGGAATGTTGAGCATCTCGTTGCGCACATGTGTCAGTTCTGCGCGTGTATGGATATGAGTATCATTGGGTAGTGGGGGAGTGTCGTGATGTGAGTTGTCCCTCTCTATTTGTGCAACTTATTGTGACAACTCGGCTGTGTCCATGCTCGTGCAGATCCCTGATGTGGACCCAGTGAGTGCATGAGCACCGACGGGTGGCGGCTCAATCCTCCGGCAGCTGCCATATAGCTACCACGGCAGGAGTGCTCTGCAATTTTTCTTCATTTGCTAGAGTTTTCTCGGTGGACATGGTCTTGAGCCCGATATGCATGTTTTCCATTATGTGTCCATTGATTGATGCCGGACGTGTGCGTGTGACCGGTCATAGCATCCGGCTCCAGATTTGGCATCTTTAGGTTTAGACGGTGTTGCACTTGGATGCCTCTGCGCAGAGTTACGGTAAAAAAACTAGTTTTGGGCCGGCTCTAGGACAATCTGACACTGCGGCGTGCGTCACCTGCCGTGCGCCGCGGCAAGTATTTATGTTGTGTGCTTGTCAGTTGTCATTCCTCTCTACATTACTAAGTTGTGCTTATGAGACTTTGTACGTCTCCCTAGCCTAACTCTTGTTATTTCTTGCACGTGCTTGCTTGCTAGTGCACCAGCTGATTGGACGGTGTCACCACGTCAGCAACAGCAAGGCTAGGAAGCTTCCTCGCAGTTTGTCACCAACGCCAGCAGTCCGCATCAGGAATGAACATGAGCATGTACATGACCGAGTGGTCACAGTAAGCTGTATGCACAGACAGGATGACCCACATCACAACGTGAGGGAGAGAGTGTGAGAGAGCGAGGTGATGAGTGACGGCACGGATTCATGACGCTCACACATAGAACAGGAGAACACGTGTGGAGTGGTTGCATGGAGCGAGGTCTAATTACGGTGGAGCCCCACCTCCTACATCATGCACGAGGTGAGATTTCCGCCACCCCTGAGATTGAGCCAGAAATATCAGGATCAACAGAGAGCAGTTGTTGCCAGAAAACACCAAAAAATGACCCCAACAGGAACAGCTCCCGGCAACTAACCAAAAGCAACAACAAGCCAACGAGGCATGCACAACAATCCACATCGTCATGAATTGCGTGCGGGTATGCCACGAAAGTTGTGAGCAACCATTTGTTGCTCACAACTTGGTTGGTTGCCAACCAACCAATGTTTCTCATCTTAGAAATTCCAAAGAGAGTGACTCGCTCACCCACGGGCACAAGCCTCGGGCTACGCAAATGGCACATACAATATCAACAGGGCGTGGAAAACGCCCGGCATGCTTGAATGACTTGTTGCCTCCTGGACCACTCGGTGTGTGGTGCAACCATGTTGGTTCAGTCTCCTGCAGAGATGTGTGTGTATGGAGGCTACTGGGCAGTGATCCTTGTAGTACTGTTGGTTATGGGTGTAACACACGCAAGTGACCTCTTGACTCTACTCACACACACTGCAGGTGACTTACCTGGATTAAAGCCCTCAGGTGCAATACTGTGAGGCGTCATGGAGCACAAATTGGTGGTGACACCGTCAAGCTGTCAATTGGTTATCGCAACACCAACACCAGATTCATGGAGAACTTTAACGTAGTGATTCTCTATAACTCTTCACTCTAGAATGGGGCATGTTAGTGTTTGACACACACACAAGTGACCTCTTGTCTCTGCCCACTCACTCACTCACTCACTACAGGAGATTGAACGCCATTGAAGCCATGGTCCAAGCAAGGCTGTGCGGGTGCAAAGCAAGAGTGATCCCAGCAATGCTCACGTCCTTCTGTGGTGGAACCATGCAATTCTCAGTGGTTGAGTTTGAGCCACTTGGTGGTTGAAATCTGAGGGATTACATGAGTTGATGCATGCACCACATACGCTCGTGGTCGATGTGGTTTTCTGGAACTATGTTCATGCATGCTGTGCAAGTTGTTTGGTTCTTGCCCGGGTTGCTGATCCTACGGGGCCACACACTCAGTCGCTCTGAGGTGTGAGAAATCGCGGCGGCATTTTGCCGACCGGTCAGGTTCGACCCCAGGGTGGCGACTGGGCCCCACTTCGAGTCACTCGAGTGGGTGGCCCGGCCAACCGCGGCTTACACCTCGCTTGCTCGTTACTCACACACTTGTTGTTTTCTCTCGTTGGTTTTCAACTGGTTCTCTCACCTCATCCGCTTCACCCGGTCCATGGATGCTTCTCCTCCTAGACTAGCATGTGTGAGAGCTTAAGGCGGACTCTTGCCGCTACCTACAGGGCACACATTTGTGGGACTGCATGCACCACATACGCTCGTGGTTGATGTGGCTGGTTTGCATGCTCTGAGGTTGAGAGCTAAGAGTCTCAGCTCAGTGAGCCAGGTTGCTGATCCTTCAAGACCACACCTCCAGTTTATACCGGCGTGTGAGACACCGCCTGGAGCTCGCTCGCTCCATGGTCCGGTTCGACCCTGGGTGGCGTCCGGGCCCCACTTCGAGAGTGGATGGCCCGGTCAACTGGCACTTAGCACTTCGCTCTCCTGTGTCTCACTCACTTTTTTCCCTTTCTTGCCATAATTATGTGACGTGAGCTTGCCCCAATCCATGGTGTTGCTCCCTTCTACCCGTTGCCTGCTTGCTTGCCTATCCTAACAGTCTAGGCTACCTACAACAAGAAGGCCAGCACTTGTGTTGGTTTTTTCACATCTCTCATTGTGCTCTGTTGTGTCCTCCCGGCTTGTGTACATCGGCGTGCAGATGACTGACGGCGAGACGCGACGCTGATGGAGTGTCGTCCGGTGGAGCAGACGCACGCGGAGGTCTTCTCGCAGTTCGCTGGAGCCTCCTCTCTCAGGCGACGCGCTCAACTCCATCGGCAGGCCTCCTCGGCGGTCGTGCTGCCGGCGGTCATTGACATCGCATTTGTTGCTTGCATGCGTCCAGCGCGTCCCATTGCGTCTGCGTCGCCATGCACTGCCTAGGGTCCCAGTTGCATGTTGCATGGCCCTGTTTGGCAGCATAAACCGTTGTGGGCACTATCTGGGTTTAGGCTGCCATAACTCCTCGCTACTATTTTTCTAGCAGATTCTGACTGCACGGCTGCGTTCGCAGCGGCGGTATTATGGTATGGTCCAGTTTTTAGGCAAAACGGACGACACCCGGGTTTTGGGCTGTCGGCTGCCTGGCAGGCCTCACCGAGAAAACCTGCCAGCCTGAACTGAGCTATTTTCTGATTGGCTGTTGAACTGAGTAACAAGCTCTACAGAGCTGGGGGGGCCTAGAACTTGGAGGGGTCTCCTATTGTTGTTCATTCTTCATTCCTAATCAGTCATTGTCAGTTTTCAGCTGCTTTCTGGCGCTAACACTGGCGCGCGCATTTCTGAGTAACAAACCCAGAGCTTCCAGACTTAGACTCTAGAGCAGCAGACTGAGGGGGCAGCTGACTTAAGCAACGAGCGTGGAAGCCCGCACGCTGCATCAACAACGCTGCTGCCCCAACCTGCTGCCTAGGCTATTCCATTTTGGTATCAGAGCCAGAGCGTAGCAGCAGCAGCAGAAGACTGACAAACAGGTGCCAGACAACGCCAGCGGACCCCCATACGCGCCAGTGCAGGGGAAATGCTGCCGAATTTTTTTCGGCAGCACTGACCCCCACGCGTGACGCGAGGAGGTGAGCGGCAGGCGGCGTCTGACGTCTGCGGGCGACGACGCAAGCGGCGAACGTCACCCAGGTGCAGTGACTGGCACCGCCAGCAGCAGCAGGCGGCAGCAGCAGCTTGCAGCAGCATGTAGCAGCAGCAGCTCGCGGCAGCAGCAGCAACAGCTTGCGGCAGCGGCATCAGCAGCGCGCAGCAGCGGCAGCAGCGTGCAGCAGCAGCAGCTGCACGCAGCAGCAGCTCGCAGCAGCAGCCCGCAGCGGCAGCAGCGGCAGCGGCAGCGGCAGCCGGCAGCAGCGGTAGCGGCAGCGGGCAGCAGCTGCAGCACGCAGCAGCTGCAGCAGCGTGCAGCAGCAGCAGCGAGCTGTAGCAGCTGCTGCAGCGAGCCGCAGCAGCAGCCAGCAGCAGCAGCTGCCAGCCACGGCTGCTGCTGCTCGCTGCTCGCAGCGAGCGAGCAACGAGCAGCAGCCCGCTGCTGCGAGCGAGCAGCAGCTCGCTGCTGCCAGGCGAGCAACAGCCCGCTGCTCGCTGCAGACAGCGGGCTGCTGCCCGCTGACAAAGAGAAAAGAAGGAAAAAAAAAGGCAACAAAAAAAAATCCCCACCCCCGCAGCTCGCTGCAGCAACCCGCCGTAGCAGCGAGCAGCTGCTGCAGCACGCAGCAGCCGCAGCAGCAGCACGCGGTTGCAGCAGCGCACAACCGCAGCGGCGAGCTGCAGCAGCCGCGGCAGCCGCAGCAGCTCGTAGCAACAGCAGCTGCGGCTGCAACTGCAGCAGCCACAGCAGCAGCAGCAGCAAGCAAGCAGCAGCAGCAGTAGCGGTAGCAGCAGCAGCAAGCAAGCAGCAGCAGCAGCAGCGGCAGCAACTGCAGCAGCGGCAGCAACCGCAGCAGCAGCAACAGTAGTAGTAGCAGCAGCAGCGGCTGCAGCGGCATCAGGAGCAACAACAACAGCAGCGGCCCCAACGTCCGCCGCTGCTGACGTCAGCACTCCTCTGCTGACGTCACTGCTGACGTCATCAACAAAAAAAAAGGGGGGAAAGGATAGAAAACAAGGGACACTGAGTAATGGAAGGGAGTCCTGATGAGGGGTCCTCCTCTGGTGGGGAGACCCCTACCCCTCCCTTCTTGCAGCGACTGCTGCAGCAACAGCAGCAGCACCCGCCGCCGTTGCAGCAGCAGCAGCCGCCGCCACTGCAGCAGCAGCAGCCACCGCCGCTGCAGCAGCAGCAGCTGCCGCCGCCGCAGCAGGAACAGCAGCAGCCGCCGCCGCTACAGCAGCAGCAGCAACTGCCACCGCCGCTGCAGCAGCAACAGCCACCGCCACTGCAACAACAGCAGCCACCGCTGCTGCAGCAGCAGCAGCAGCATCCACCACCGCTGCAGCAGCAGCAGCCGCCACCCCTGCAGCAGTAGCAGCCGCCGCCCCTGCAGCAGCAACAGTCGCCGCCCCTGCAGCAGCAGCAGCAGACAATGCCACTGCAGTAGCAGACACCGCCGCTACAGCAGCAGCAGCACCCGCCGCCCTTGCAGCAGCAGCACCAGCAGCAGCAGCAACCCTCTGGCAACGTTGGCGGCCACCCTGACCCTCTCACTGCTCTTCAGCAACAGCTTGCCGCCTTGACGCAGCAGCTTGCAGCGCTACAGCCGGTCGCTTCCCACAGCGCCACCAGTGCGCCGCTGTCCTTCATCCCCCCAGGGCATGCTAGCCCCGCTGTGTCCGCTGCCACGTACTACCTGGCACAACAGCAGACTCAGCGCCAACGGCAGACCTCCGTCCTTGGCCCCACTTTGGGTGCCGGCCGCAGGCAAAAGGACTTTGAGACACCTCCGCCGCCGCTTCAGAGCGGCGAGCAGTTCCGGAGGTGGGAGCTCAGCTTCCGGATCTGGGCGCAGGGTGAAGGTCTGTGGGCCTACTACACCCTGCCTTACGACTCCACCCAGGCCGATCAGCTGTATGACGCTGGTCGCGCCGTCCGCGTCCTTGTCCCAGTCGCCCCCCCTGCTTCTCGCCTTGCCCTGGAGCCCTTCCTCGGTGACTTCACTGCTGGCGCCATCCCTGAACCTGCAGCTGCATGGCACGTCCTCACCAGGCCCCATCGCCTGTCCAGCGACGCTGAGATCAGCCGTCTACTTCGGGAGTTCAACTCCCTGCACATGGGGGAGACCGAGACAGTCACCGCCTACTGGCAGCGGGCGGAGGACATCCTTCGTCGTCTCGGCAAGTCTGCTCCGCCCCCTCTGTCCGCGCTCCTCACCATCAAGCGCGGCGCCACCAGTGCGTACGCGGACGTCTTCGTCCACTATCCCCAAGACGTCCTCTCCACCATGGCGGCCTAGGGCACTCTCATGCCCTGGGCATACGAGCTCTTCCTCCGCATTGAGGAAGCTCACCAGGAGTCTCAGCTCCATCGCACGGAGGCACTTGCTTCCCCTGCCATCACCTCCCCTGCCGTTGCCTCCGTGGCTGTCTCCTCCCCTGCCACACCCACCTCGTCGCCTTCGGGGAAGAAGAAGAAGAATCGCAACAAGAAAGGCAAGGGTCCGCCGCAGCAGCAGCAGCAGCAGTCGTCGACCGGGTCCAGCAGTGGTGGCTCGGTCTGCCACAACTGTGGTCAGCCCGGGCACGGGTGGTACACGTGCCCCCTCCTGATGGACGAGGCGCGCGTCATCGCCACTATGCGCCGTCAGCGGGAGCGCCGCCTCGCCTCTGCCGCCGTCGCTGCTGCTGGTCCCGACACTCCGACTTCGTCCAGCAGCTCTGCCACTTCGGTAGCTCCGGCTGTCCCGCCGACAGCCGCACCGCAGCAGTACTACCCGCAGCAATACTACCCTCAGCCGTCGGCGCCTCCGCTTCAGTCGCCGGCTCCGCCCTCCTACTACCCGGGTTCCGGCGCCGTCACTCCTCACTCCGTCTACACTCCTGGGCCGTCCTCCCGTGAGCGTCAGCTGGAGTAGTTCATCGCGCTCCAGCTTGGCCTGCCTCGCCCTCCTCCCCAGGGAAGTGCGAGTTGCGTCACATCCTGCCCCCCGGATCCTCCCTGCATGACTGAGACTGAGCTGCGGTCGTGTCCTCTTTCTTCGTCTATCTCGTCGTCTCCCGTGGTCTCCTCCAGCCCACTTATTGACGACATCGCATGGCTTGATGATTGGCAGTCTCGCTTCGCGCCCCCTTCTACCGCGTCCGCGTCCCTCGCTTGCTGCCACGTGACCGTGAGTGATCTGGCGACCCCTGTCCAGGATCCTGCTGAGACCTGGATCATCGACTCCGGGGCCACGCACCACATGACGGCCTCTCGCGAGGCCTTCAGTATGCTCGGTCCTGTCGGCGATGTCTCCGGTGTCCGGACAGGCTCCGGACAGGTATTACCTGTCCGTGGTGTTGGCGTCGTTCGTTTCCGTGGTCCGGCCGGTGACGTCTTCCTGACCGATGTTCTCTTTGTCCCTGGTCTTGAGCTCAGCCTCCTGTCCGTGACTGCCCTTGACCGCATGAGTATGGATGTTGTGCACTCGCGTGGTGTCGGCACTGTGTCGTTGCGTCCGTCTGGTTTCGTCATCCTGCACGCCACCGCTCGTGGCAACTTGTGGCACGTTCCGCGCCTCTCCTCTACCCCTCCCGTCTCCTCCCCGTCGGCAGCCACAGGTCATGTGTTTGTCACCAGCACGCTGTCTCCACAGCACACCCGCCTCTTGCACCGCCGCCTTTGCCACGTCCACTCGGCCGCCGTAGAGAGCATGCTTCGCACCCAGCCGGCCAAGGGCCTTGACCCAGAGACTTTTCCTCTCCCGTGCCCCACTGAGTGCATTGACTGCGCTCAGGGGAAGATGCACCGGTCCACCTACCCCTTGTCTTCCTCCCGCGCGTCTGCCCCTCTTGACCTTGTCCACTCGGATGTCATGGGTCCTCTCCCCACTGAGTCTGTCGGTGAGCACCGCCGCTACGTCCTCACTCTTACGGACGACTACTCTCGCTACCGCTGGGTCTTCTGCCTCCGGCAGAAAAGCGATGTCGCCCGAACCATTCAGGACTGGCTTGTCCTCGCGGGGCGCGAGTGTGGCCGCCCCCTCCGCCGCTTTCGCTCCGAATGCGGTGGCGAGTACCTGGGTGAGGCCACGACCTTTCTCGCCTCCCGCGAGATCCACCATGAGACGTCTGCGCCCTACACACCCGCCCAGAACGGCGTCTCCGAACGGTGGAACCGTACCATGGCCGACGCCGTTCGCACCATGCGCGTCGAGTCTGGTCTCTCTGACGGCTTCTATTTTGAAGCCATGGCCTACATGACCTGGGTCTGGAACCGGGTTCCCCACGGTCCCCTTCCCCGCCAGTCCACGCCCTACCAGCACTGGTGCGGTCGGCGCGCTGACCTGCGCCCCGCTCGTGTCTGGGGCTGCGTCGCCGTTGTGTGGCTGCCCGCCCCGCAGCAGGGCGGCAAGCTCGCCCCCCGCGGACGTCCCTGCACCTTCCTCGGGGTGTCTCGTCAGTCCAAGGCCTGGCGCTTCTGGATCCCGTCCCGACATTGCATCGTCGAGTCCCGCGATGCCCTCTTCTTCGAGGACCTGTTTCCTCGCGACCTCATCCGGTCCGGCTCGTCCGTGTCCCTCCCGTCGCGTAGGGGAGTGGTGAGTCCGTCCTCCGTCCTGTCGCTTCCGGGTGACACATCACCCCGTCCCTCTGAGCCGGTAGCCCCTGTCGCGTCCACTGGCCCCCCCGGGCCAACGATCCCAGTCGCGTCCACTAGCCCTTCAGGGCCAGCAGCACCTGTCGCGTCCGCTGTCCCGTCCGGGCCAGCAACACCTGTCGCGTCCGCTGTTCCCTCCGGGCCAGCAGCACCTGTCGCGTCCGCTGTTCCCTCCGGGCCAGCAGCACCTGTCG
>SZWC01003959.1:0-12895 GCA_023375785.1 Penium margaritaceum | reverse complement strand
AGATATAGATATAGATAAAGATATAGATATAGATATAGATATAGATATAGTTATAGATATAGATATAGATATAGATATAGAAATAGATATAGATATAGATATAGATATAGACATAGACATAGATATAGATATAGGTATAGATATAGATATAGATATTGATATTGATATTGATATAGATGTAGATATAGATACAGAGATATATATATATAGATATAGATATAGACACACACATAGATATAGATATAGATATAGATGTAGATATAGATATAGATATAGATATAGATATAAATATAGATATATATATATGGATATAAATATAGATATAGATAAAGATATAGATATAGTAAAGATATAGATGTAGATAGAGATATAGATATATAAAAAGAGATATACATATAGATATAGATATAAATATAGATATAGATATCAAAATAGATATCAATATAGATAGAGATATAGATGTAGATGTAGATATGGATAGAAGTATAGGTATAGATATAAATATGGATATAGATATAGATATAGAAATAGATATAGATATCGATATAGATATAGATGCAGATATACATATAGGTGTACATATAAATACTGATATAGACCTCCGGTCCCGGCAGTGCTAGGACCGGAGGTGTAAGAGCAGCTACAAGCGAAGCACCCACAAGCAAGGCAGCCTACACCAGCGTGGATATTGAGATGGCCCAACGAGCCCTAGCAGGATTTCCGGTTGGGGATGGAGTACGGAAAGCATTGATGGATAGTAGCAGGGGTACAGCAACTGGATCTTTAGGGCTGACATTGGATCACCTGCGGCAGGTGGTGGTGGAAGAGGAGCGGCTCACATGATTGCTTTTACATTTGCTCGCTTCCCTATGCCGAGGATGCCTTCATCCCACAACTCGACAATTCTTGGCATCTAGGAAACTCATCGCATTGGCCAAACCTTATAGGGGGTGCGGCCGTTAGCGGAGGGCGAGGCAATCCCTCAGCAATTGTGGAGGTGGATGGCTAGTACAGGGAGGGGAGAGATGGAGATGGCTCTGGCACCATTGTAGCAGGCAGTGGGGGTGACGGCAAGAGGAGATATTGTGGTCCAAACCATCAGGAAGCAGCTTCACCAACAGGAGGCGTGAAGGCTCATGAGCATCGGTGTGAAGAATGCGTACAACTCAGTCAATCGGGCGGCGATCTTCAAAGCGGTGCGAGCCAAAGGTTTTGAGCGGCTCATTCCAGCGTTGGCACTCTTTTATGACAATCCCTCAAACCTTTACTACCAGGGAGGAGTCCACCACTGTGTCATTCGTTCAAAGAAAGGGGTGAGTCAGGGAGACCCCATTAGCTCAATCCTCCATGCGCATGCTCAGCAGAATGCACTTGAGGCTGCACAAGTGGCGATGGTAGGGTCGAGACAAGTGCTTTCATATTTGGACGATAAATACATATTGGGCCCGGCACGAGAGTTGGAGGCGGCATTTGTTGGACTTGTTGGAGGTGACGATTACTGCGCCTATTTTTCTGGTCGAGCTGGCGTAGTCGATTTCAGAATCAGAGGAGCCTGCAAGAAGTTAGGGAATTTTCTCTCAAAAATTCCCGGGTTCAACGGCGGAGATTTTCTCTGCTTGTACAGGCTAGATATAATTCTGGCATCTAGGTCCGTGGGGGGATTGGACCCTAGAGCTGTAAAATACTGTGTGCTGCATGCACAGTAGGGCTGTGCATGCCTGCTGACCCAGACGAGTCAGGAGCTGTGCAGTGCGACTACGCACTGCTGGGTTCTGGGCTAGATCCAGTAAGGGTGGGGCTACACCTGATTGGGCAGTGTGGACCGCCGTGCATCAGCTACTGCATCAGCGTGACTCAGTAGCAGCATGCAAGGCCCAGAGTGGGGACCGCTCTACATCAACGCATGCATGCGTGACACAGCACTGTGTCACAGCATGCCTGCACGAGTCATCAAGCCACATGCAAAGCCAGAAGCGGGGACCTCTCTGCATCAACACAGTCATGCACGACTCAGCAGCAGGAGCTACTGGGGGGCTACTGCCTACACAAAGATTCCCAGGCTAGGAATCTTCCCACCTGCAGCCGGAAGCTTCCATCAGCCTGGACAACTGTCAACTTGCCAGGAGCCTGCTATAAAAGGTGGCAAGCCTGGCAGTCTTCATTCAACAACTCAGTCATCACCAAGCTTTCCGCCTGTAGTCTACCATAGCAGCCTCCACCAGCTCCAGACATCACTTGAAGCCAAGGCTCTGCAGACACTCTTCTCAAGACCCCAGTAAGCCTAGCAGCAGTCTGCCAGCATTGGCATGAGGACGCCCCTGACTACCTGAAGGCCTGACTACCTAGAAGTGGTGGCCAGACTACGCCCAAGACTCAAGCTTCCTAGTTAGAGCTGTCTTGTTAGGCGTTGCCTACCTGTGGGCCAGGAGCTGTGTCTAGGCGTCAGAGTCCAGAGTTAGTCTCTAGCTGAGCAGTGTTTGCTGTACTATTTCTTGTACTATAGTTGTGATCAACTACAGTCATTCAGTCCCAGCATTCTTCTAGTTCCAGCTTTCTACTCTTTCTGTGGTTGCTCTCCAAGCACAATGGTCCCAACAGCAAGGAAGCTAACCCTTGCTACACCCCACAAACATCAAAATGGTATCAGAGCGAGTTTTGTGCTGACAACATCTACATTCTGAGTCCTAGCTAGTGGTGTGTACTGGAGGAGCTGTAGAATCCAGTCGCCTACGCCAGCGAGCAACTGACGTCTTCAAGCGCCCAAGGTGGGATCCAGCCTGCAAACGTCAGAGGCAATGTGGATAACGTGAGCAACATGGAGATGGAGAATTCAGGTAAGAACTCTCAACCTCTTGATGAAAATTCTGTCCTGCATGGTTTGCGCATGGGACAAGATCAGGGTCGTCATGTGGCAAAGCAGGCAAAACGTAAGGCGGAAGAAGCGCAACGCTTGGCTTATGAAGCAAAGCGCATGGCGAAGCAAGAAGCAGCTACGCGCCACGCTGTGGAGCAAGAGACCATGGCATTGAGGTAGCAACTAGGTGCACAAGAGCTACTCCGCCAGCAGGAGCAGCTCACACGTGATGCTCAGTTGAATCAGCTTCAACAGTAGATGGCATGGTTACAGCAGCAGAACCAGCTACAACAGCAACAACTGCAACTACAACAACAGCAACAGCAACAGCAGCAACAGCAGTTGAATCATGCCCATCAAGCTTCACAAACATCATTAGCACATCTACCTCAGCCAAGTCCTCCACCAGCCATGTAGCAGCCTGTCATTCCTCCACAAGTGCCACTAGTAGCATCGTCACAAGTAGGAATGCAGCATCAGCTTCCAGCCGAACAGCCAAAGGTTCCATTGGGCATGCCCACGATGGCACCATTTCAGCCATCTCCTCAAGCACCAACGCCTTAGACATACATGGGGCAACCACATCCAATAGTGCAGCCTGTGTTTCAGGCGCAACCGGCAGCAGCAAATGTGCAGCAGTGTCATACAACTCCAACACAGGGAGTTGGGTACCAGGGGTTAGAGGACATCATGCCAGCAGTAGCAGCCTTTCTGCATCTGCACAAGATCAAGATCGACCAGTTCGATGGTGAGAACTTCCCGCACAGGGCCCACAAGTTCAAACAAGTGGCCCAAATTCACAGCATCTGGAAGTTCTACACTGGCTATTATGTTCCTCCTCCCCCAAGATCTCCACCACACATCGTGTCGGAGTTCAACTACTTCACGCAAGCTGCATACATGGTGCTTGACAACCAACCTAGCCCTCGCATTCAGCAAGCCATTCGCATGCACGAGGCAATAGCTGAGCCAGCCAAACATGCATGGTCCTATCTGCTACGGACCTACATGTCTGGCGACTCCACTTTCAAGTCTCATCTCCTCACAAAGCTCTCCCACATCAGCCTCAGCAGCTTCAGTGACATTGAGAGCTACATCAACAAGGCAAAATCGCTCCGCGACCAACTTGCCATCACAGACGCACCCATCTCTGAGCCAATCTTCGTGACCTTCCTACTCAACGGCCTCACTGGAGACTGGGATGGCGTGAAGAAAGTTCTCAAATTCAAGTCAGAAGCAGAACTGACAGAGGCATACGTCTGCAAGATGCTATTGACAGAGCAGAGAGACCGCCAACTCACAAGCGAAAAGNATCAGCCTCAGCAGCTTCAGTGACATTGAGAGCTACATCAACAAGGCAAAATCGCTCCGCGACCAACTTGCCATCACAGACGCACCCATCTCTGAGCCAATCTTCGTGACCTTCCTACTCAACGGCCTCACTGGAGACTGGGATGGCGTGAAGAAAGTTCTCAAATTCAAGTCAGAAGCAGAACTGACAGAGGCATACGTCTGCAAGATGCTATTGACAGAGCAGAGAGACCACCAACTCACAAGCGAAAAGGCTCGCATTTTCAGCAATGCAGCTTACCAGAATGAAGGAGAAAGGAGCGCGTCTCACTCCCTGTCGAACAGCCATCCAGTAATGAAGTCAGGGTACTCCCATGAGTCAACGCGCTCCATCCTAAAGGCAATCCCATGCAATGCCATCGGCCAGCTGACCGGATCACGTCCTGATATCACGTGCCATTATTGCAAGAAGAAAGGGCACGTGAAGAAAGACTGCTTCAAGAGGTTGCGCGATGAGGAGAAAGGGAGGATGCAGAGCAACTTCAAGGGGAAGAAGCGAGGGGGAGAGAAGGAGAGTGGAGGAGAAAAGAGTAAAAAGGACATTCAGGAGTCTGACAAGAAGGCGAAGGAGGAAGGTAAAGGGCAGCAGTTTGACTACACTACATCAGTGTTCCAGCTGTCACACAGTCGGAGCGACAAGCTGGTTCGCTCGCCGTATGTTTGGTACCTGGACAGCGGGTGTACCTCGCACATCACGTACCACAAATCTTGCCTCCACAACTACGAGCCTTCAGATCGGAGCTACGTGACAGTCGCAAACAACAAGCAGGTGCCTATGCTCGGCAAGGGCATGATGACCGTGACAGGGTATGATTGAGCACAGGTCAAGTTTGGCAACGTTCTCTACATTCCTGACATTGCTGTTAACCTCCTCTCCCTTGGACAACTGATGAAGAGAGGAGCTCGCGTCATCAGTAACGGCAAGCATGTCACGCTCAAAATCCATGAAGGAAAAACCTTTGTAGAAAGTCAGCTCCTTCCACATGGTATGATTGAGCTGGACTTCAGCGCACCAGCTCAAGATGAGACGGATTCCCCATTTGGAGCAGCAAGTTACACAAACTTGCAGGTGCAGATACTGTAGTGTGGCACAAGAGGCTAGGCCACATCAGCAATCAGTTGGTGGAATCCATGGTGAAGAAGGGCCATGTCAACGGCCTCGACATCAAGAAAAGTGGCCAAGGCAGAACTGCTCCTTGTGAGGACTGCGTTCGTGCCAAGTTGCCACGACAAATGTTCCCTACAGCGAGAAAGAGCGAAATCAGCCCAAAGTTGAGATTGGTTCACACTGACATCTGGGGACCGCTCCCCTCAGCAACAGTCTATGATGGACACCGTTACTTCCTCATCTTTGTGGATGATGCGACACGTTTCCTTTGGAGCTACCCCCTGCGAACCAGAGATGAAGCGCCAACCTACTTCTTCAAATGGCGGGCAATGGCAGAGAGGCAAAGCAAGAAGAAGCTGCAAGTCCTACGCTCCGACAATGCTGGCGAGTAAACCAGCAGAGATTTCATGTCGCAGCTTGAGGACATGGGCATCGTGCAGCAGTTCTCTGCACCATACACCCCGCAGCAGAATGGTGTCGCAGAAAGGGCGAATCGCACTGTTCAGGAGACATTCAAATCCATGTTGCTAGGAGCGCAACTGGACAACACGTGGTGGCCGTATGCTTTGAGGCAAGCAGTTTGGGTGCGGAATCGTGTACCACACATGGCTTTGCCAGACATGACTCCGTTTGAAGCATGGCACAACTACAAGCCAAACATCACCTTGCTTCGGACATTTGGCTGCATGGCGCTTCTCCACGTCCCAAAAGAACGTCGAAAGAAGCTTGCAGACAAAGAAGCTTGGGGCATGTTTGTCGGACAAAGCCCCAACACGAAAGGTTGGGAGTTCTATGACATCGAATCTCAACGAATCATCACCAGTCGTGGTGTTGTTTTCTTCGAGCATCTGACACGTCAAGGGTGGGAAGCCAAGCGCTCGACCACACCAATCCTCCTTGAGTCATTCTATGACTCATTTGTGGAGTCAATCCAAGACGAAGCAGCAGACTATGATCCACTCACCACAATGGATATGGTTCAGCCGAGCGAAGAGGCGGTGCGCACGAGTGTGCCCCTCGCAGCTGACCACGACGAACGCATCGCCACTGATCAGGAGACGGTTGTAATAGGCCATGGCGAACGCCATCCTGTAGCGACGCAAGATGGTGCGGAGGCGACGCGGCTGAAGAAGCACGACGGCACAGTCGAACGCTGGGACTTCTCGTGCCTCCTGCAGCAGCAGATGGAAGAACAGCACAAGGAGGATGAAGCAGAATGCGACATGTCGATTACAGCATGCACGGTGTATGCTGAGAATGATGAGGTACATGCCGACTTCACAACAACGCAAATGACAGCTCTCCTTTCCAAGGCTTCATCTGCACTACCGCCTGAGCCAAAGTCACTCAAGGAAGCACTGGCAGGGAAGTTTGCAGTAGAATGGAGAGCAGCACTGGATGCAGAATACAACAGCCTCATGGAGCAAGGAACGTGGGAGCTAACAGAGCTGCCATCCGGCTTGAGGCCTGTTGGTGTGAAGTGGGTGTTCAGGGTGAAGACAAAGGCAGATGGCAGCATTGACAAATTCAAGGTGCGCCTGGTTGCAAAGGGGTTCTCGCAAGTGGAAGGCAAGGATTTCTTCGAAACCTACGCACCTGTCAGCCGTTATACCACAGCGCGCATCATGCTCGCCATTGCAGCAGTCAAAGACTACGAGGTGCAGCAGCTCGACGTTAAGAACGCCTTTCTGCATGGAGAAATGGACACTACGGTCTACATGAAGCAGCCAGAAGGGTATGATGACGGCAGCAGAAGAGTATGCAAGCTCGTCAAGAGCTTGTACGGCTTAAAGCAGAGCCCTCTCCTTTGGTACCGCAAGCTGCAGAGCCTCCTTGAGTCACTAGACTTTCATCTATCAGCCTACGACGACTGCTTGTTTCTACATCGTCAGGCTGAGAACAAACGTCCAGACTGCTACGTCCTCGTCTACATCGACGATATCCTGATCATCGGCCCGTCGCCAGACTTCATCCACGCAACTGCTTGTGCAATGGCGAAAGAAGTCAATGTGACGCTGATGCCGAGCTTTGAGTACTACCTCGGCATGAACATCAAACGTGATCGTGCATCATGCACGCTCAAGTTGTCACAACAATCTTACGCAGCTAAAGTCTTCAAACGGTTTGACGTCCCAGATCGTCACGTTCCGACTCCCCAAACGCAGCAGCAGCTGATTCATCAGGGACCAAGGGGGAGAAATGAGACTGACTATCGCAGCCGAGTCGGTTCTCTCATGCACGCTGCAAGCTGCACACGGCCTTACCTGCAGTTTGCGGTGAGCAACCTGGTGCATGGGAATGAGACTTGTTGTGAAAGGGCTTGCAAGGAGCTGGACCGTGCCCTTGGGTTCTTTAGGACTACCTCAGACACAGGGTTGGCCTTCGGTTCGTCAAGCAACGTGGAGCTGAGCTGCTACCAAGATGCAGATTTCGGCGGTACTGGGGAAGACCGTCAAAGCACCACAGGATTTGTTTGTCTCCTAGCCGGAACGGCAGTCTCGTGGTCGAGTAGGAGGCAAAACATCATCATACTCAGCTCGGCTGAAGCCGAGTATGTCGCGGCGACATCAGCAGCTCAGGAGGTTACCTACCTCAGGAACCTCCTTGACGACATCGGCTTCCCGCAGCACGGCCCGACCAAAGTTTACGTCGACAATAAATTGGCTATCGACCTTGCAAACTCGACAAAATTTCAGGGCCGGACAAAGCACATTGACATCCGCGGCCACTGGATTCGCTCAAAGGTGATCGACCACACGATTGTCCTCGAGCACGTTCCAGGAACAGCGCAAGCAGCACACTTTTTGACAAAAAGTGTCCCGAAGGACATTTTTTACAGGTGTATCGAGCAGAGTGGACTTACGCATAATGCCCACTCACAGTATCCACAGAAGAATGGCGACCTAGGAGACACGCGGCAGTCGAACACGCGCGCCAACGCCATCGATGATCTCTGCACACAGAAAAATGGAGATTCGTACCTCATGGTGCACGGAGAAATTTTTGTGGAGCATGCAGCAGAGATCCAGAGCCATCAAGAAAATTCACCTCCAGCAGAAAATTCCCCAGCAGCAGTTCGAGTCCTTTCATCGCCGACAGCCTCAGTCACGCTCAGTGTCGGCGTGACATCTGAGAAATTTAAACCCTGTCTCCCCTCAGCAGCCTGCTACAGAAAATCCTTTTTTCTCCCAGACAAACGCAAGCTTCAACTACCCACTTCACTTCCCTACTATGTTAGGAGACCTACTTCAGTCTCCTACGTTTCTGGAAAACCGTTCCTCCAAAGACCCAGTTCAGTCCTCAGAGAGAAATAAAACTTCGACAGCGTGGATGGGGAAAACGGAGCGAAAAAGGGGTCGCGAGAGAATTTCTCGCGAGAAGGGGGTGCGAGGGGAGCAGCGGTCGCAGCTAGCTGCGAGAGCAGTGCCGAAGCAGGGTCGCCTGCCGCGACAGCCTGCCGCGACGACAGAGTGTGAAGCAGGGCTTCGCGGCGGTGCAGGTGCTGCGAAAGCGAAGGGGGGGGGCGAGCTGCGAGAGGGGCAGGTGCGGCAGCAAGCGGCGGGCTTGCCGCGACGGCAGGCATGGGAGCGAAGCTGCCTGCCGTCGCGGCTAGCAGCAAGAGCAAGCAAGCGAGCGAGAAAGCGAGCAGGCTCGCAAAAGGGGGAGCGAGTTCGCTTTCCAGCTCGCTCGCAAATCGAGTGGCAAACAAACTCGCCCCTCCTAAGCAAGTTCGCAAGCCCACCTACGCTACTAGACGGAACCTGGCGAAGGAGCCAGGAAAAGGACAAAGCGGCAGGGAGGAAAAAGACGGACGGCGAGAGGAGGGGGTCACAGCTCACTCGACGAACAGTTCAGCAGTAGTGGAGGTGACTCCAAGCGTGCGACGATCAACCAGCGCGACCCCAAATCCAGCTGCGGCAGCTAAAATCGCGCAGATTCTAAGTGAAGCTATGGAGCGTCGACTTCGCACGCGTGAGGGCAAAAATGGCGTCAACAACACTGCAACTGCCATTTATACCTCCACAACAGCCGGTGGACGTGAGGGGGAGAGGAGAATATTTTTTCTTCTCTCCTAGCGCCTTTTGCACCCACTGGAAAGCAGCAGGGAACCTTTCGAGCGAAGGGCAAGTCAACCGGAGCACCCCTCCATGCAGCAGCATGCGCCGAATATGCCCCAACGCGTTTTCTTGCAGCAGAAGTCACCGGAATTCCAGCGAGACGACCTGAGACGCCACCAAACATTTATTTTATGGCGGAAATAGCAAGAAAAGCCCAGTAGCAACCTCCTGAAGCCGGAAAAGACCCAGAGGGAGCCCCAGTTGTTGCAATCGAAAGCGATTTTGATCCCGAAAGTAAGGAAAAGCCTCTTCTCAATTTTTTTGACACCGGGGAAGCAGCAAAAATTTCTACTGATATCAAAACCCTCTAGGAGACACCCGACGTCACCGATTTCTTCACCGACAACTAGAAAAACTCTTCGGAGCACCAATCGAGGAAGAGTGTTGGAGGTGAAGATTACTGCGCCGATTTTTCTGGTCGAGCTGGTGCAGTCAGTTTCAGAATCGGAGGAGCCTGCAAGAAGTTAGGGAATTTTCTCTAAAAAATTCCCGGGTTCAACGGCGGAGATTTTCTCCGCTTGTACAGGCCAAATTTAATTCTGGCATCTAGGTCCATGGGGGGAATGGACCCTACAGCTGTAAAATACTGTGTGCTGCATGCATAGCAGGGTTGTGCATGCTTGCTGACCCAGACGAGTCAGCAGCTGTGCAGTGCGACTACGCACTGCTGGGTTCGGGGCTAGATCCAGTCAGGGTGGGGCTACACCTGATTGGGCAGTGTGGACTGCCCTGCATCAGCTACTACATCAGCATGACTCAGCAGCAGCATGCAAGGCCCAGAGTGGGGACCGCTCTGCATCAACGCATGCATGCGTGACATAGCTCTGTGTCACAGCATGCATGCACGAGTCATCAAGCCACATGCAAAGCCAAAAGTGGGGACCGCTCTGCATCAGCACAGTCATGCACGACTCAGCAGCAGGAGCTACTGGGGGCTACTGCCTATAGGAAGATTACAAGGCTAGGAATCTTCCCACCTGCAGCCGGAAGCTTCCATCAGCCTGGACAACTGTCAACTTGCTACCAGCCTGCTATAAAAGTTGGCCAGCCTGGGAGTCTTCATTCAACAACTGAGTCATCACCAAGCTTTCCGCCTGCAGTCTACCATAGTAGCCTCCACCAGTTGCAGACATCACTTGAGGCCAAGGCTCTGCAGACACTCTTCTCAAGACCCCTGTAAGCCTGGCAGCAGTCTGCCAGCCTTGGCAGGAGGACACCCCTGACTACCTGAAGGCCTGACTACCTAGAAGTGGTGGCCAGACTATGCCCAAGACTCAAGCTTCCTAGTTTAAGCTGTCTTGTTAGGCGTTGCCCACCTGTGGGCCAGGAGCTGTGTCTAGGCGTGAGAGTCCAGAGTTAGTCTCTAGCTGAGCAGTGTTTGCTGTACTGTTTCTTGTACTATAGTTGTGATCAACTACAGTCATTCAGTCCCAGCATTCTTCTAGTTCCAGCTTTCTCCTGTTTCTGTGGTTGCTCTCCAAGCACAACGGTCCCAGCAGCAAGGAAGCTAACCCTTGCTGCACCCCACAAACATCAACAGGACTAAGGGTAGGCTTGGCAACGGTGGGGTTGGAGGTCCAGCCTCGCAAATGCCAATTGTATTTACCGGTTAGCACGAAGGAGATTCCAGTGGGCATAATAGGGGTCCCTTGGATGGAGGACGGGATGATGGTCTTGAGGAGTCCGATTGGGACAGAGGAGCTCTGTTCGATGCAATAGGACATGGCGGTGCATGCGGTGGAGGAGACTCTAAAGGTGTATTTGGACATTCCAGATGCTCAGGCAGCCTTTAGTATCCTCCGAGAGTGTACCACCCGCAGATTGCAACATCTCACATGGTTGACCCCGCCGTCCGATAAGTGGACGAGTGAGCTGTAGAGATTTGATGAGAAGATGGGATTGTGTCTTCGGAGATTACTACAACAAGATAAAGTGCAAAGGACAAGAGAGAGGCGGGCAGTGGTACACACAGAGTGACAGGCACGACTCCTGATCAGCCTAGGTGGATTGGGTTTGGTAGCAGTGGAGGACTAACCCCCCCTTTCTTTCGTGTGCAGCATACTTTAGTCGTGGCATGCGGTGAGACGTCTCATTCATTCGCAAGCGCTAGGGAGGTGGGATATGGAGAGCATGCTAGGAGGAGAACATGGATGAGAGGGACCTTTACAGAGTTACGAGAGCGTGCTTTGTAAGGGAATCCTAGAGCGATACACGAGAGGGTCCCAGGACTGGGGGAGTGTGAGCAAGGGAGCCCCAAGCACTCGTTCAAAAAACTTGAGTGAGGCAGTCTAGGAGTGGCAACTTGGGGATTTGTGGAAGACAGTGGCGATGGACTTGGGTGAAGAGGAAAACCTCCCACCGTTGCAAAGGCTGATGGCAGTATGGGGGGATCATAGTTGAGACTAGTTGCTTGCACTCCCTCGGTCTTTTACACATTAGCTGTACATGGAACCAAAGGACTGGAGGATTTCTTTTCACTTTTGCTTTGGGTTGTCGATTGCACACCTGCGCCACACGCCAACATGTTCATGTAGAGAGAAGAGCCCTATCCACCTGTGCGCTCCACAAAACACACTTCAGTGTGTCCAAGGGGGGCACCAAGGTGGTACACAATGCAAAGATGCGAGAGTTGGAGGCTGTGGTGTGAGAGTGCAGGATGGGGACAGTTAGAGTGGAGCATGTGGGCCTCTTGCCGGAGGACGGCCTGACATCATGTGCTTTGACCCGCCCACTGGTCATATGTTGGTTATGGACGTGGTCATTGTAGATCCAAAACGACCGAGCTAGCGGACAGCATCAGTGGAGAGGATACGGGTGGCATTGCAGGAGGCAGTGAGGACAAAGGAGAGGAAGTACGGTCAATGCCAGAGACAAGCAGAGCGCGATCGGATGGACTTCATATTCCCCGCCATGGAGACATAGGGGGCCTTCTCGCGAGGCCTTCGCACGGTGCTTCGTACATCATCAGGACAACAGCACAGAGGCTGGCCCAGCTAGGAGGTACAACAAGTATATCTATCCCGTTGCATGCCTTATTCAACCAACTGTGTCAGTAGCACTTCAGCGTGCTCATGCACAACACCTACGATAGAGGGTGGCAGAGCGTGTGGCCGATGGATCACTAGTTTGAGACATTCCCAGAGCAGATAGAGTCTTTATTAGGAGAGACAAAGGACCATCTGTGGCTGATTTATGCTATGTGGAGAGGGGCTAGATGGTCAGGATGATCGGAGAGTGGAGATTATTTACCGTGTCACTGATGTAGGTGGATCACCATTTGATTATGACTCAGGTGGCCGCTTGTTGTGATTGATCCACATATGTGGAGAACATTGTGTGTATGTCCCATTCACATTTCATTGAATGAGATTGATATCTATATCTATATCTATATCTATATCTATATCTATATCTATATCTATATCTATATCTATATCTATATCTATATCTATATCTATATCTATA